>JANRGW010040942.1:80926-147368 GCA_024733675.1 Psilopsiagon aymara
AATTCTTTACTGTGAGGGTGGTGAGGCACTGGAATGGGCTGCCCAGGGAAGTTGTGAATGCTCCATTGCTGGCAGTGCTCAAGACCAGGTTGGATGGGGCTTGGAGCAACATGGTCTAGTGGAAGATGTCCCTGCCTGTGGCAGGGGGTAGGAATTAGATGAGCTTTAAGGTCCCTTCCAACCCAAACCATTCGGGGATTCTATGATTATTTATTCAGCAACACCAGAACTAGAATAACCTCAAAGAATAACCTAAAACAAGGGAAGGATTGGGTTGGATGGGGTGAATTAATATATGATTATATTATATATAATTATATAATATATTAAAATGCTAAAAAATACAAGTAGTAGTTAACAGATCTGAAGCATTCTGATCTCTAGGGATGTTTGCTGATCAATGTTAGGTGGCTTGAGTATGGAAAAAGATGGAAAATAAGGAGGACTGTATTTCATCCCAAGGGAAAAAAAAATTCTGATTTTAGATTTTTAATGTATTATGTGGGATTAAAAGTTTTTCCTGTTACAGGAAACTGACCATATCAGGGTAGGTCTTAAGTAAATTTATTGTTAGACATAATAAAAGTCCTATAAAAATAGGTGAATTCTCTTTAGAAAAAGTGGATGTGAATTCCTCCTGATTTCAAATGCCAGGTCAGCTAATAAATACCTGCTGTTCCTGTGATATCACAGCTACTTTCTGCAGGTAGAAAAGCACTAGTTTGAACAGAACTTACACAAGGGGAAGTGGGAAAAATGAACAGCAGCAAATGAGACAAGGAATAAGAAGATTTTGCTTTCTCAAAAGCTTTCTTCTATTCTGGAGTCCCTTGTGTACTTTTCCACTGCTGTCAGGAGCAGTTATCTGGAATCAAACTGGGAAGAGGTTGGAGAAGAGCTGGATGGATCTGGCACACATGCTTATGTCTCATCTTACCTAGGGACATGATGGGCAGGGAATCCCTTGTTTCATGTTGAATAGAAAAGAGAAAGGACTATCCACATCTTTGGGCTTAGGAAATTCTACTTTTCCTGCCCAGAACTTGGGATTCAGGATGTTATTAAAGAATATTCAGGGTGTTTTTTAAGAATTCAAGACCAGGTTGGACAGAACCTTGGGCATTATTGTCTAGTGTGAGGTGTTCCTGCCCATGGCAGGAGGTTGGATGATGTTAAGGTCTTTTCCAACCCAAACCAATCTGTGATTCTATAATTCTGTAATATTTTTTCATGCTTGTGAACAGTCCAGTTGACTTGGTTGCTCCACTAGTTATCTTCAGACTATAGTAAAAGGAATCATTCCTGGACAAGAGAACACTTATGAATGTCTAGTTACAAAACAGTTACACTGGTGCTTAGCAATAATTAGCAATGCTTTACCTCAAGTCTGGTCTTAACCACTACCAAAGCGTGCTGGAATGCTATTTGCAACTTTTCTGTATGGCCATCTATCAAATCCATTTTCAAATGTCCCAAAATCCAGGTTTGTGTGTACACTTTTATCTTCTTACACTCAATTTCTTCCACTAATTTGGATTCTCAGTCCTCATAGCAGTGATTTTATTCAGGCTAGAGCAAGTTTTTAAGGACTTACTGACTAAGTAAGCCCAATCCTTCATTGCTGAAGTGACACTTCCACTGACATTGATAAGACACATTTAATTTAGTAAAGGACCACTGGAATACAGTCAGTGGGCAGAAAACTTTTAGCTCATATTTTGTAATATTTTATCTTGGCATGAAGCTTTAGCTCAGGTTTGTTTTTTTTTTTTTTTCTTTTTTCTTTCCAGGACTATAGCCAGCTGTAAAATAAAAATGACAGCAATGAGACTCTCCAAGAAATGACCAATGAACCTAGGATATGTGGTGAGTACTATGGTTACACTCAGAAACATGCTGTGGTGTTTGATTCCACACTGAAGCCAACAGCGAGTAGAAAATAGCTAGGGTTTGGCATTCCATGTATCCACCTTCTAAATGAAGCTACTGTGCAGCTGTGGTTATAATCTAAAGATGTAGGGAATTTAGATGTGCTCTTCAAGGCATATTTGGTGAAATTCAGACCATTGCTAGCACTGTTAGCATCAGGAGAGCCAACATTAGGTATTTCTACTGCATCTCTTCTGTGGTTGAACTGGTGGCATACACAGGTCTACATCTCTTGTAAAACCAGTGTGGATCTACTGCAGGAGGCTGCCCCATTCCTGGCAGTGTTCAAGGCCGGGCTGGATGGGGCTTGGAGCAACCTGGTCTAGTGGAAGGTGTCTCTGCATGTGGCAGGGAGGTGGAACTAAGTGAGCGTTAAGGTCCCTGCCAACCCAAACCAGTCTGGGATTCTCTGATTCAGTTGACACCATGAGCATAAACTCAATCCCTCACACTAACTATTGGAGAGATTAGCCCCTTGTCTTGTAATTGACGAAATCCTGGCAAACTCTAACATATAAGGAACTGGGAGTGGGGTTGCAAGGGAGAAAAAGGAACATTTGTGAGAATACACAATACTTAAGCTTTCTGGTTTAGCAGTTTCTGAATGTCTTTTGGGGCAAGGTGTTTTACAAACACATATTAAGGCATACTCCCTCACTGAGTGGCAAACAAAAAGAGACAAGAATATTCTTAGAACCATTCTGCACAGGGGGATTAACAGAGAGATTAAGTGAACTATCCAAGATCTGAAAACATGGGCAGAAGCTCCATTCCAGTGTCTCAGCCATGGTATTTCATCCTTTGTGGCTATGCTTTCTAATCAGACTTGGGAGTCTTTCCTTAGCCTCAAAACCCCAGTAAAGCTTTCACTGTGAATGGTTGCTATTTGATTGAAAAAACATCGTGTTTCTGGTTTTCAAATAGAGAGCAAGTGCTGTCTAATGGTTTCTATATTAGGCGGAAATTCTCATTTTCCACATGCTGTCTGGCTCTGCTTGCTGTTATGAGATGTTTAGAGGATGCTCTTCAAAAAAAAAAAAATAAAAGAGGGGGCCAAAGCTGATGATAAGTTAGAGCCAGTGCAGTGTATTGCGCTCCCTCAATGTTTGCAATGGCAAGGAAACAGTAAGTTACATGAGACTCTGTGTTATGGACCTTTGGCCAAAAGTCTGAAAGCTGCAATTTGTTCTGCGGGAAGCTGAAGCTGGGAGACATGTACAAGAGCCCTGTAGACCAGCCAGGAGATCCATGTGCGACTTCCCCTCTCTCCCAACAGCCTTGGGATTTGCAGTTAAATGATTAGTAGTTAGAAATTGTGGCTTCAGTATGCAAAATCGCTTGGCCTAAGCAGAAAACAGTGGCTAAACATCAAACAACCGAGCAGCTGGGTTAAGTGTACACACAGCACATACTTTAAATGTCAGTTACATACCATACTCATGGAGTTGGGTACCCATTTGGTACCCATGGTAGTTTAATCTTACTTTTTCTTGGCAAGATCGAGTAGGTATCTTGGCTGAATAGCTAGAATGGAATAGCATATGCACTTTGGGGATTTCACAGGAGGAGAAAAGTCTTGAATTGCTTGTTTCTATTCCTTTTGTTTCCTAATTTATTTTTATTACAACATTTCTTTGTACTCTTAGACTTGAATAGCTATTGGTTGGGTTAGGTGAACTAATAGTCTAGTAGGTCAGAGGATCAGAGACCTTCTGAAGGGGTACGACCACCCACCTCTCTCCTTTCAGATCTCACGAATTTAAAAAAGATCTATTTCCTCAGGTTTTGGAAGGCTTTTTTCACAACTCCCAAAGCCAGGAAGGTCCCCCTTCAACTGACACAGATTATGTTAAAAATCCATTGAAATGTCCTGCAAAACCTGAAACATTCAAATGCTATTTTTATTGCTAAACCTCATTGTGTGCTGAATATATTACTCTGAGTGCCTTAATATAAATAGATAAGAAAATGGTGAAAATACCCCTTACACATGTGCAGGGTATTCAGAGTGCTGTGCAAGCTAAACTCAAATCCTGAACAGTAAAATTCCTGCTGTTCAGATTAGAATGGATTCAGTCTAACATTCCAGTGCAGACTCATCTCAAATAATATTAAGTACCTGATATGAGTTTAGTCACTGGAGAGAGGAAGACATAGCTAGAGAGTTAATCTGTCCAGCCACACGGGGGTGCATATGTAGCTCTATATTGACTTCACAGAAAGCATCTTTTGGTGTCCATCAGAAGATATGAACCATAGGATTCTTAAAGTTCTAGCCTTAGAAATATAGAAAATTTATGGTTCACCCATGAAGGCAGGGCTGAACCTCATGGGTTTCAACTCTCTTTTTACTTTACATGATGTTTGACATTCAAAAGAAAAGTTAAGTCTCTCAAATACTATTCTGTGCTTTATAGAACTTTTAGCTGCTTCAAGAACACATCATTTTGAGGGGGGAAAATTATTTGCTTAGCCATGAAGAAGAGAGGAAGAAAAGCAGTGGCCTTGAGATAAGATGAAGGGAACCTGTGACAGAGTTTTAAGCTTTTTAATTTAGAGGGTCAGGCATGCTCACATATCATGAAATCTTTTACTTTCTTCCCTCCCTCAGAATGAATTCAACTTCAAGTGCACTACTGAGAGGCTACAGGAATCACAGCCACAGAGAAATACAGTTTCTTTGACAAAGGGGAAGTCTAGCTGCATTGTTCTTACCCATGTCCACTTGTTTGCTTTATAAACCCAAAAATGCTTTTGTGTCCTTTGGACTTTGCCTATCTGCCTTAATGTTTGCAATTGTTGTTAGTCAGTAAACTATGAGATATACAGGTACAGATTTGCTATAAAACTAGTTGAGGGACATGGAGCTGTTGGAGTGAGTCCAGAGAAAGGCACACGGATGCTGTGAGGGCTGGAGCAGCCCTGTTCAGGAGACAGGCTGAGAGCTGGGCTCGTTCAGCCTGGAGAAAAGGAGGCTCCAAGGAGACCTTAGAGCAGCTTCCAGTGCCTAAAGGGGGTACAGGAAACCTGGAGAGGGGCTTGGGCAAGGGCTTGTAGGGACAGGACAAGGGGGAACGGCTTTGACCTGGCAAAGGGGAGATTGAGATGAGATCTAAGGCAGAAGTTCTTCCCTGTGAGGGTGCTGAGGCGCTGGCACAGATTGCCCAGAGAAACTGTGTCTCCCCATCCCTGGAAGTGTCCAAGGCCAGGTTGGACAGGGCTTGGAGCAACCTGGTCTAGTGGAAGGTCCCTGCTCGTGAGAGGAGGTTGGAACTGGGTGAGCTTTAAGGTCCCTTCCATCTAAACCATTTACAGGAGCAATTTTAGATAAAAGAGAAACACATAAAATGGAAGTCTGAGGCTACCTCACACTCTTCTCACACCACTTTTGGCAAATAGCTGCCACTCTCTTCCTATACATTGTTCTGGAGCTGAGTACAGCTGTACTGGGGGCCTTACTTTCCTTTCAGTAGAAGTACCGAGTCAGCTCTGAGGGTGAAGAGGAAAAAGTTGTTATCAGACTCAGGAATGATTGGAAATTCAGACTTCAGGAATAGGTAATGGGAAAAGCAGGTGGAGGAAGTTTCTTGAACTGAATAACACACAATAATAAACATCACCACTTGAAATAAATCACTTGATTGTAGTATCACTATAGTATTTTATACCTTCTCTAGTCAGATGTTATTGCTCATAAACTAAAGAAGATGATAATTTTTTAAGAGCTGAGATCATGCCTAGAAATAAGTCCAAACATTGTAATTCATTTGTTTCAAGGTTCTTGCTAGCCAGGAGCAAACATTTGTACTGAGGTGAAAAGGATTTTAGAGGAGGATGGGGTGTTTCTAAAGCAACTGGGGCGCAATTTTCAGGATGCTGCTGAAATTAAGTGTGAAATTAAGACAGCAGTCTTATTTCTTCCAAAAAAGTCCATCAGTCCATGCTTGGGCTTTCCAGTGTAAAATGTCATCAGGAGAATATGATTATTTTAGCTGTACTTAATGAATTAATAAAAAGACACAGAACTAGCTGATGGCTTTGAAGTAAGTTCTTCACAGGTAACATTTTGGACCTGGAAGCCTTTTGCTGCACAGAGTCCACACTGTAGACAGCACCCCTCAGGCTTCCTAACCCCAACCACCATTGATTGAGATTTGGGTCATTTGTATGCCATTGAAAGACTTCTGTGGTGCACTATGGTGGTTTCACTTAATCACCATGTCCACCTCCTGTTTCCCTATGACCTGGGTTTCTAACCAAACTGGACCTGTGCATGCATATCCATGGGACTGGAGTTGATCCAACACCAGGTCTAGAGCAGTTGAAACTCTGACTTGGCTTTTCCAATTTATTATGTTATTTAATTATGTGCCTGAGAAATAACCAATTCTCAAAGTTCATAGCTTTCTTCCGCCCACAAATGTACCATAATTATTTTGCTTATTAGATTTTGTAACCAATGCAACTATTGTTAACAGAAAAAGTACTAAACATAGAAAAATATTATTTCTTTCTCCAGAGTGTTTATTATAACAATATAAGCATTGACCGCTGTGTACTTTGGTATTATTTTCCTTTCCTGCTTATAGTCCCTTCTCATGTTTCACCATCATTTTAGGCCCCTAATAGGGATAGGATGAACCCATTGATGTCGGCACATGGAGGCCTGCTAGTAGCATGCCTTTGGCTTTAGTCTCCTAGCAGCAGCCATTCATGTTATGTGGGCTTTCTTTTTTGGGCATTGCCCACCCCTGAAAGTGACTTCAGGCATTTTTCACTGCCTGTTCTGCATGAATAGCCACAGGCCTCTTGCCAATTGTCCCTCCTTCTTAAAAGCCAGCCTCAGCCAAAGGCCTTTTCAAGTATGATCCCAGAGTGCCACACAGGCTTTCAGGGTATTGTTGTCGAGATGAGGGCCCTGCACTGGAAAGTGGGGTCAGAAGAGAAAGCACAATAAGGGGTGATGGAGGCTTCATGCAGTCCTCAGATGCTGGCCTGTTTATTAATTTACAAAACTAATGTCACTGTCTTTAGAGAAGAGATTAAGTGAAAAAGATGCCCTTTGAAGAGAACTGCTTTTGATGCATTACCAAAACATTGCTCCCCTTATTAAATTGATTTTATGGAAGCAAGTACAGCTAATAAAAGTTCGGAAACACCAATAAAGTATTGAAGGTCTGGATTCAGTGTTTTCTTTTTTTCCTCATCAGCTCAGAAACAATCCATGTTAATGGCTTTACAGGTTGTCCTTGGGCAAAAAAATCCTTAATTATAATGGGTGCAAGTATCTGGTCTTCCTTATGCATGTCACACAGACCATTAGTCAAGACAGTACAATAGCGTGAGCTTTTAATAGGGCTCTTCCTCAAACCAAACAAAATATTCCAGTGGAATTTCTATATCTTTTGGTGTTTTGGGGGGTGGAATTAAAAGGGTAGGGCTCCCTGAATCTTGAATGTAATATATACACGAGTGACTTGACTTTGAAGGCTTCAAAGCTGGGCTTGAATGTTGTTCCTGTAGCTACTGTTGGTGCAGGTTGGTGGATCTAGGCAAGCAGTCCCTGCTTTACCAGTTCCCAGGGCATTAGATGTTGTCTAGTAGTATATAAGGTTTTTGTTGCAGATTTTGATCTAAGAGCAAACTTGGGAATAAATGTGGCTCCTTAACTTTCTTATTCTTCTTTCCCATACCTGGTCGAAAGAAAGGCTTACAGTAACCCTTTCTTCACAGCTATGTGCATGGTGGTTTGATTTTGCTGACCACTCACCACTTCAAACTGCAAACTCCTTTCCATTTCTTTCCTTCTTCCTAATAAAAAGACAGAGATGCTGCTGTCTTCTCACATTAGATCACAAAGCAGTGTGCCACACCGAGTTGAATCATGTTCTCTCATTTCCTTAAGAAATCAAACCAGGACAAGTGGCTCATCATTTCCTCAAGCGGTGGTTGAAATGAGATGCCTGAGATAGGCAATGACTACATCTAAATCTAAATGTATGCTGACTCTATCTAAATCCTGAATGCCAATTTGTATTGATTATACTATCCGTTACTCATTTTTTACATCTTACTTGAAATAGTTTCAGCCAGTTAAGTGGAGGGCAGATCCTCTGATGATCCTCCAACATTTCTGATGATAGGATCTCCAGAAAGCTACTTATTTATGTTGAAATGAGCCAATTGGATTTTTAAATTGCCAAGCAGGCTGTCAAATTCATAAGTCTTTCTCCAAGTCTAACTGGATTTCTAAAATGACCTAGCTCCTCAAAATCTTGATACCTTTGTTATTTATGTGAAACACTGAATTTTGAATGGCGTTACTTAGGCCGAAGTTCTTCCTTGTGAGGGTGCTGAGGCACTGGCACAGGTTGCCCAGAGAAGCTGTGGCTGCCCCATCCCTGGCAGTGTTCAAGGTCAGGTTGGATAGGGGTCGGAGCAACCTGGTCTAGTGGAAGGTGTCACTGCCTGTGTCAGGGAGTTGAAACTGGATGAGCTTGAAGATCCCTTCTTACACATACCATCCTGTGATTCTGTGATGATTTCATCATTGTGAAAACGACTTAGGATTGAATTTAGGGACTTTTCATGCGGTAAGAATGAAACTCTGCAGCTTGAACTAAATACCTTGACTGTCATTAGACTTGTATCTGCTGGATGCAGAAGGAAGGCATTCCAGTCTGACCACTGGGTTACAGATGCACGATTAGGAGTCAGTTTTAAACATGCGGCCATAAATGTGTGATTGAATTTGAAGTGCTTTCAGTTAATGTAGATCAAAAGAGACTTTTGTAGTTGGACAGAATTTCAAAAGTACCAGACTTCAAGCATAAATCTGTCCAGTCTTCCTTTGTTTTTCATAACTTGTCTTGCCATGTTTGTTAATTATGGAAGGCATTTAGAACTTGCTCTGTCTCATCCAGTTTCTTCTCTTCTTTAGTGCTCCAGCAATGAAGTCAGCAGTTTTACAATCCACTGCCTTGAACCTTGAAAGTCATTTATGGCCAGCAAGTGGGTGTAAATTGCTAATGGTAACGTTTTATGTCTGCTCTATATGCAGAGCAATGGAGATTTATCTGTGGAATAAATCCAGTTATAATCTACCCACCTCCCCAGTAGCAGAAAATAATTCCAAGGATTGTTATCCCCTCTTTAAATAATAGCACAGGAGAAATAAGCTTATGACGAGGAAAACTCTTACCTGAAAGCAAACACCAGAACATCACCCAGTATGATAAACATTGGTTATTTTTAATTATATATTGTTCCAGTTTTCAACTGTGCCGCAGACAGTTCACAAATTCATACAGCTTCAGTGTAATCTCCATGATTCTAACAGATACATGTTCTCAGACATTATTTGGTTATTAATGTATACATTTGAATCACAAAATTGTTCTTTTTCCTAAGCAGAACACTGCATTACCAATTTTGGTCTATATATTGGTAGCTACATATATATGTATATTCAGAGAGAGAGAGAGAGAGAGAGAGAGAGATTGTCTACAAATTCTTTTTGTTTGAGAGTTTGTGTATTTTCAAACACAGAATTCAGTGAAGAATAACAATAAATTGTCCTTATTAGTAAATTATTAGTAAATTAGTAAATCCTTGCAAGTAAATTATTCTGTGATATCATTTTTAATATCACATCATTTTGGACTTGCAAATATCTGTTGTTAAGATACCCCACATCTTTGTAAAAAGTGGTTGGGGGCTTTTGCATACATTGTTCTATAATTAAAATTGGCCAATTTGAAAAAGGTTCCTTAAAGTATATTTAAGAAGTCAGATTGTGCAGCCTCTTACCATGCTTTTTGCCTGTACAAGCCCTGTTTATTTTGGCTTTTGGTGGAGGAGAGGATTTGTCCTCCATATAGAAGCAACCACAGATAATAGGATGTCAATAGATGTGTTTCAGTATTTACCTTCTAAAAATTAATCAAATTAACCATAGTAAAAATACTGAGATGGAAATATGGCAAGTACTAGTAAGCTTCTCCTGAATTGTTTTCATTTTCCTTCTTTATGAACAGCAGTTAAGTGTTTAGAAAAATAGGAAAGCTACTCTAACGCTCTCATGGCAGGGATAAACATAGTCATGACCAGGTCAAGAAAATCGTCGCTGTGGGGAGAAGTTTAATGCTGGTCTTGAGGCATTAATGGATCAAAAAACAGGTGTCTGGTAAAGATAGGGGTCTGCATAACTCACAATTTCAGCATTTTAGGTCAGATAACAAGCTAAATAGATTATCTGAAGTTCTCTGAATCTCAATGAGGTGGAGCTCAAGCAGCAATCATGAGAACAAGGCTTCACATGACATTTCAAACTTCTGCTTCTGGTCTGCTTAAAAATTAGAACTGAAGTGTAAGAATGAAATACTTCCTCTGAAAAGAAAGTTAATGCAACATGCTTCATAGTTTTGGAACAGTTAATGTTGAGTTTAGGTGTGATTTTGGACATTTTATGCTTCTTAAAACCATTATCTGTTCTCTAAATGGTTTGGGTTTTTTTGAGCTACCTGGTCTTTTTTGATCTTTTTTGGACTTATCTGATCTTTTTTGCTCAGATCCCAAAGCATGGGGTGAGCAATAAGTGGGGTTAGCAATGTAAATTTCCATATCCTCCTATTTTATTCTCTGTTTGGAGCTCTCAAACTTTCTTCACAGCTATTTATCATCTGAAGAAAAAAGGAAAGGAGAGATTAGGCAAGTCAAAACAACTTTTTAGGAAAAAATAAAATAACCAGATCTGCCTTCCTTCACTAGATATTTCTTTCTTTTTGCTCCACAATATAGGTAGACTGTCTGAGAAAATTAGGTTAAATTAAGAGTATTAATTTATGTATTATGTATTAATTTAAGTATTAATCTAAGTATTATGACTATTAACATAGTGATACCTGTGGACTTTGAACAAAGTGGTCAAGCTATGAGGACAAGACACTGGTGGTATTTCGCAATGGAGAGAATGAAGTGTTGCCAAGTCGGATTTGGGAGATCACATGAAATCTGTCTGCAGCATTCTCCTAGGATAATGTAAGGGTGGTGAGGCACTGGAATGGGTCGCCCAGGGAAATTGTGAATGCTCCATCGCTGGCGGTGTTCAAGGCCGGGTTGTACATAGCCTTGGGTGATATGGTTTAGTGGGAGGTGTCCCTGCCAATGGCAGGGGGGTTGGAACTAGACAATCTTAAGGTCCTTTCCAACTCTAACTATTCCATGATTCTGTGATGCTGATTTGGTTAAAGTTATGTTACTTTATCCTTGATGCAAGGAGTAGGAAATCTCCCAGGAATGGGGAATGTCCAGATCACATCACAACATGTAGCCTTGTTGCAGATATGAAATATTTGCTTCTCCACTTGTAATCTGGCACAGGATTGCAATGTCTAAAACAGCTTGTAGCATTGCCTGTCTGTTTTGTCAGCATTTTTAGAAAGGCTTATCACTTTTGCACGTGACTTTTGGAAAAGCTCAGCTTCCCAATAAAACTGAAGCAGTAGATGGCTTTTCAGAGGGAAATCTGTCTTTGTACCAGATGGAGCTCATGAATACAGACTCATCTGTGAAACCTGGCTCTCATTTAGTTGCCTAAATGACACCTGTGCTGTGTTTTTACCTCAACTGTAATGGCTGGAAGCCTGAAAAAGACCTGAATTCTGCTTTTCAGTCCTTTTACTGTGCACACCTGCTTCTACCAAGTCCTGCCTTCATCTTTCTGTCTGTCTGATTAGCACTGAAGGACCTCCTGAGCACGGAGCTGCAGCTGGGCTTGGGAAGAGTCTTGGTAGCTCAGAATCCCTTATGCATGAATTGGTTTCTCCTGTCGCAGCTTGAAATTACCCCAGCAAGGTTCTTCACCTCAAAGAGACTTTGTTTTCCTGTTCTTCTTTTGCAGAGCAGTCTGAAATGATCAGGAGATCCGTGGGGATGGAAGTGTTCTAAAGGAGGAAGGTATGGTTTCAATTAATATTCAGCTTTAATGTTATCAAAATGTTTCACAAAAATATACTCCTTATTTTGACAGGATTTGGGTTTTAAAGCTCAGCTTTGGTTCTGACCAGAGAGAAAGAGATTCACCTGGGATGAAAGCCTGTGGGATTTTTTTCTTTTTAAGAGATTAGATATTAATTTTGAAAAGGTTTGGAAAATGTTGGGCTTATTTTATTGCAAAACAGAACCAGTGTTAGGGGTTCAGAACTAGTGTAGGAGCAAATTTGTCATTCAAATGATAAACACAAAAAACAAATAATCCATCTGATTACCTTGGTATTGTTGCTGTCTTCCTAATTCTCCCACTCTGGAAGTGTGACTGGTCTGTAAAGCTTTAAACAGTAGTAAAGAGGCAGGGATAGAATTTCTGTGTGGTCCCTCTGCCAGCAGAAGAGAAAAGATCCCATCCAGCTAATCTGTTGAAGCTTAATGAATGTCCTGCTGATTTTCAGGGAGCTAGCTGCCTGACTATCCTCAGAGGCTTTAAAAATCTCCTCCTATTTTTGTGCAATTTTGTCAGGAAACCAGACTAAGCAAGCCATTGCCATTCCTACAGGTTTCCACAAGACATTTGACCTCCTTCCCCTCCCTTTCTTCTTTTTATACTTCCCTGGAATGCAGAGATTTTGGCTAATTTTCCCCAGCTGTCACAGAGTCTCACAGGAAAATGACCTCGCAGAGTGACCACTTCCCTTACTCTTTGACTTCAGTTGATTTTCTTTCCTTCTGAGCTTTCACCACATCATCCACATCACTTTCTGGTGTCTTTCATGAGTCAGGAAATAAGCAGGAAAACATTTCCACCCTTTACAAAATCACACATACACACACATACAAAAGTAACCGAACCAAATCAGTTTGGATTTGGTTTATTAATATGCATTGCTGTTTCAGAGCAGTTAGTGTAGCAGAAAGTTACCATTACCCACTATAGGAAGATACGAGCATTTGGATATCTTCCTTAAAAGCCTGGTTTTCAGTATGCAATTAATTGATTGTGTAAAAGACAGCTGGCTTAGCAAATTTGAGAATCAGTCTTCTTCATTCTTCTGTTCTTTTAAGTTTGCTGTCCAGACAGTGAAATATTATTGCAGAAACTATAATTTGAGTTTTGATTTCTGAAATAGCACTATGCAAAAAATCAACAAAACACTGTATAATTAACATTTGTGGCTTATGACGTGTGGAAATGAGATGCATATACCTCACAAGCTAACAGTTTATGAAGTACCATGAGAAAAATAAGGACATACATAAGAAGAAAACTGCAGTGCATATTTTGTTGGCTTTGCTGGCTCCCGGGATAAATGATGGTTTATCCTCTGTTTTATTCCTGCAAGGAATTTGAAATCAATGGGCTATGCAAGGGTGTAATGTTAAGAACATACATCAGTCTTTGCAGCATCAGGGCCTCACAATTCTTCATGAAGGCAGCCAGCCCCTTCATTTTCACTGGCAAAATCAAGTTCTGGAGTTCTCCAACACAGGACACAAGTTTTAGTTTGCTGTGCGTCTCTTACATTAGCCTTTTTGTAGTACCATTGCTTAAGCATGACCTTCCTTGTCCTGTGAGTGCCTCCTCAGTTATAATGAAAACCTGATTAATAAGGCTTGGAGAATCCCAAGGATTTCCAACCATAGTTTTTTAGTTTTCCTCCACTGGTGTTCTTCACTGCCTTACACTTTCATAACTTTTTATACATTAAGTTTACCCTGTCTTCTCCCCTGGGTTTGAAGTATCTGAATGAGAAGGGAAAGATGGGGACTGCAAATAGAGACTGCAGTCTTCCCTACACCAGAACATAAAATACCTGCTATCTCTTTAAAGGCCATGTTTACAGCTGTTAAGTCTAGAGAAAATACTGCACTCCCCTGCAGATGAAAGTGATAGAGAGTAATTCCAGACTGTAATAGCTCTGCATAGTCTCCATCTTTTGAGTAAGTATCCCAAAATCTTGGTGTTTTCTGTAGCAGTTTGGGAAGTTTTGTTCAGGAAATGTTTATGAACAAGTTCTTTTCTTTGTGTTAGGTGAGTGCTGTGTTAAGACTATTGAAGGTGAGCAGGTTGTAGCTGAGGTTTGTTTCTCTAATATTCCCTGGCTGGTATCACCAAAGGTTTTTGTAACACAGACTTTTGAATTGATTAATGTTAGAATTTGGGGATTAATTATGTGGTGCAACCCCCAGCAATTTGGGCAACCTTGAATGGAAACATCCTAGTTTGTGGTGGGGCTGTGTACTCTTCCTCCTGGAAAACACTAACCATAGTAATGGATGGGAAAAGCAGCTCTGTTTTATAATGTACTCAGCTGGATCACAGTACTGATACAAGCTTATCAGCTGATGTGGGACTTCAGCACTGCTGCTCAGGTTCAGTGTGTGGTCAGATGTGCTGGCTCAACTGCTGCTCATCAAGCTTACTGTTCCTGTGCATCCCAACCACGTTATTCATTCCCTTAGCTCCCAACTGGAAGGAGATGCTGCCAAAAGTTGTGGAAAACCTGAGGAAATGAAAGGGAAAAGGGATGGTGGAACAGTTGCTGTCAGAATGGGAAGAGTCACGAACTCTAAACTAGGATTGGGCATGGCCTGGACAGTGTGTCCAGCTGTGCTCTTAGAGGTGCTCAGATGTGTGCTGATCTCACTTGTTGAGGATCCCACCTTAGCTGGGCTTGTGCTTTTGGAAAAGTAACTGCATGTTGTAAGGAAAGTGGCCATACTGGGAATAACTTCGAAATAAATGAGTAAGAAAATGCTTCAAAATTGCATGCAGCATTCTTTCACTTGCATTTATACTGAATAGACTTGACTTTGTGAACAACCCCATTTATTTCAGTGGAAAGTCTTTCAGAATAAGCTTTTGCTGAAATGAATAAAAATGATCTTTCCCTAAACTATTCCTGCTTGTATGAGCTGGATTTTTGTAGCTAAAATCTTTGGAATTTAAGAAATCTGATAAATAGGTTTCCTGAGTCATTTTAGTCTTAATTACAGAAGTAAAGGTAAATGGTCCTAATGGTATAATGGTTTTACGCTGATGCTCTGCTCCAAATGCTTGCTTTACTCAGGGTGGAAACCACTGCTATTATAACAATGTTAATAATATGGATGATAGATGTTATAATGATTTTATTGGAATTAGTATCTGTGAGATGCTATAACTCAGTTACTTTGCTTCACCTTTCAGAGACGCATGCAATTTTCAACTTATAGATTTTTTAAGGAACAGTCAATATAAAACCAAGTGGTCCTAGTAAATTGTTTAGCCTGGAAGGTGAATATTGTACCACTTGTGTTGACAGAATGAGAATGGGTTCTTTGTAGCTGCTATATACGTATAAGTACATCAGCATCTTCCTGTTAACTGAGGTGGATGCTTTGCATTTCAAACTGGAAATTCTAGGAGGAAAAGAGGGAATGAGCCAGAGAATGAGTACCATATTCCAGCCGATAAGTGTTTCCTCACATGTATCTGTTTCAGGAAAAGATTTCAGCATATGTTTAACTTTAAGCATGTGCTCAGCTCTCACTGGATTTTAACATGCACTGTTTAGGGATGCTTTCTTAAATAGAAGCAATATGTTGTCCCAGTGAAGTCAACTTAATTTGTCAGCTACTCCCCCAGTTTACATAGAGGTGATTTCAACAGACATCTGTAAAGAGAGGGGAAGCTGAGGTCTTCAGAGCAGCTCTTGCCTCCAAAATGGATTTTATTCTTTGCAGCCTTTCCAGAGCCCAAGCTTTTTCCTATCAAAATAAACACAATGTAGCATAATGGGGCTGCAAGCTTCTTTTGTAGTCTATGGGAAAATAATGCATCTCTTATGGCATTTTTTGTCCTATCGCTTTTTTTCCTGCCTTTACCATCTGAACGCTGTCTCTAAAGACCAAGTAGTTCTGGCTGCACAAACACAAGAGAAGTTGCCCTATTATGAAGGGGGAGGATAAAAGGTGTTGAGAGTGGCTAGGTCATATTCTTGTCAGTCTCCTGTATTTAGACTCCTTTCAGCTTAGGTTTTGGTGACAAACTGCACAGCTGTAATGCCTTACATTTACCAGCCTGCATATATGAAGGATGTGTAATGTTAACTAAGCCCTTTCCTGTCCCTCATGGAAGACCACCCTGCCTGCAAGCTCTCCAGAGAAAAACGCAGTGCGTCCTGATCAGAAACTGACTTTGTTGAAAGGAATACAGTACGTTGCATTAACCAAAACAGCATTTTTTCATACATTTTTGATGAAGGCTGCTTTTTATTTAAATATTCATTTTGCTTGTGTAAACAGATCTCATTTGATCTTTTCATCCTGACATCCCAGAGCTATCTGAAAGCCTTGTTACCATTTAGCAGTGGAAATTGTTTCAAGCCTTGTGCAAAACCTTTAAAACCTTATATACTCAGGGCAGAAAAAAGACTGGATTCTCCTCAGCAGACAGCAGTTTCATCTGAGATGACCTTTCTGGTGCTGAAAGTTCCCTAATCTTTTCTCCCAACTGACAGTGCATTTTTTCTACTGGCTAGGAGGTCATAGTAAGCAAAAGTCACTTCCAAAACTTGTTCTGCTTCTCTAAGATGTGCATTCCCCAGCTTGTGTACTGTGAGTTTATCAATACATGTCACTTGGTAGTGCAGCCCCTGACACCTGCAATTACTGTACATACAGTAGGAATCGTACAGTGCTGAACACAGCTCTTTACTTACTTATCATGAACAGAATTGAGGCTCCAAGGGAGTTACTTCAAATGCTCAAGGGCACAACAATGTTTAGAACCTGGTCTCAGGCAACTCACACTGGCACCACCAGTATGGACTGAGGACATAAAACATACCCTAACAGTATCCTTCTTGTTCCTCTGTGAAGCATGGCTATGAAATTTCTTGCTTCAACTGTTCCTCTGTATACATGTCAGCACAGCATAAAATATGCTGTCTAGACTGTACTTGAGCTTGCAAGGTGCAAGATTTAGAAGTAAGATGTAGAACTAACCCCTTCTCTTTTTAACACCATTTCAGCAGTGTAATTTCACTCAAACAAACAAGGCAAATCCTGGTTTCCCTCAGAATAACCTCAGAGACACTTGGCTCATCTCATGGTGTAGGGTTGAATCCTATACTAAGAAACTATAGCTTGAGTTAGTGTTTTCTGATGGGTGATTTACTGTTCAGAAAGGTCTAAACTCTAAGGCTGGTGGTGGCCATGAGCTGCTTCTTTGCCATGTCCCAGTTTTCCCAAGCATGAGACGGTTGTAATTACATTAATTTACCTGTCTTGGATCCTGTGACGAGTAAATTGCAGGAAGGCTTCTTAAAGGGTATCAAATGTGTAGTTCTAGATGTGAAATCTCAAGGTTTAGACAGCTACATTTTGTAGGTCCCAGGAGAAGCGTGTAGCTTTTCCTGTCCGCCTGTCAGTCCTTCGTTCCTACCTGAAAAGCTTGACTTTGTTTCATTCATCTCTTTGGTATTTTGCCCACTGGCTGCACTGAGAGGCAGCACTCTCACCTCTAGTTCCCAGATTCTTCTGCGAGAATGGTATATATTACTCTATTACTTCTGCAGATGGAAAAAATGAGCAAAGAATTGAAATGGCATAATCTAATAATAGAGATAACCAGCATGGCAACAGTGCATACAGGGAGACACTTGAAGCCTCTGGAAGTGTTTGGAATCACCATACATATTCAGTTAGGGGCTAAATGCTGCATTCCTGTGTATATAGAAGTGTCTTCTTTCCTGTGTATCTCCTTATAGTGTGATATGCTTACTCACAAAGCCAGGTGGAGATGTCATTTTGGTAATAATGTTATGGAGCTTTATTAGACCATGCTTTCCACTCTAGTACTAATCCACTCAGATATACATGAAAATAATACCCCAACTTTTCTTTCTTATTGTATGTCATCTCCCACTCTTCCTGTGAAATTTAGGCTGTAGTTGAGGCAGCTGGCATCCTCACTTTACTCTTCTGTCAACTTATGTCTTCAGTGGGAATGGAAGGACCAAATTCTGCCAGTTTTCTTAATTATTTTCTGGACTGTGAAAGTCTGGGCTGGATTTTTTTTTAGTAGTGGTGGTGGTTTTCAGAAAGGCTTATATGTTATTTTCATGCCTTTCTGTGTGCAAAGTATAAAAGATTTTTTCCATTTTGAAAACAATCATATGTATTTCTTCAATCTACTTCTTGTGGTAATAACCTGACCCTATGAAGCCAAAGAAAGAGAAAGGCAGTGCTGAGATGATTTTCATCCATTTACTGTATTTGGAAAATAAGAGGAATAAAGCTTTATTAGCATATCGCTGTTAGGTCCCATACTTTTACCCCCAAAGGTCTTCCTGTTTCCTTGTGTTTTGATAAAATGGCTGATACACTGCCAAATTGCTGGGAAAGCTGGGAATAACATTAATTTAATGAGGGAGTTAGATTAAAACTATGTTGTAGAGCTGGACTGCTGCTTTTTTAACTGCTTGGCATTCCTGATGCTGGGTCTTGGTTTCTGTAGCCATGCAGCATATGAATCAGAAAGAGCCCACCCTGTGCTTTGGCATAACTCTTAAAGCACTGACAGTTCCTCTTTCTTCAGCAGTAATTAAACAAGTAAAAACTGGTTACTTTGGTTAGCAGATATAAATGTGGAAAATATTCACAAATACATATCACTGGGCGTGTGTGTCTAAGGAATCTGGATGCGCTGTAGTTGGACTCTCCTTTCCCACATACTTACAACAAAGGTGCTTTATCCAACAAAAAAATCTGGCCAAGGTCTTTTATTTCAGCTAGTTCATATTCTCTTTCTCTTTATGAGTCTTGAAGGTTTGCTGATAGTGCAGTTCAATGCAGTCCTTAACGACAGGAGGCACTGCTGGGGATAGAACTCATCAAAAGGGAAAATCAGTTAAAACCAAAATGATACTAGAACTAAGGTCCAGCCTATCCTTCATTTTTTCCACTGCTTTGGCTCTTCCATTTTGACTGGACAAGCACAGATCTTAGTTTGGAAGCAACTGTAATGCTGAAAAGTTACCTCTCATATTTATATGTTCTTCAGTAAATAACCAGTATATTGATGTAAGTGTGCTCATCATGGCACTGGAAAATTATGCCCTGACTGCAGTTGCAGACTTATTTAAAAGCAGAACTAAAATGAACCCAGACAAGCCCTAACTGACTGTTTAAATAAGCACATCTTTTGGGAGGAAGTATGAGCTAATCATAAAGTATTAGTAGTGTTTCAAGAGCACTGTGCTTAATTATTACTTTCTTGGAGGCTTCATTTATGGCCATAGGTAGAACAAAAGCACTCTCTTTGCCACAGTGGCCCCTCTGTAAAACAGAAATAATCAAACCAGAGTTTCTAAACCCAGAAATTCTTCATGTGATGGTGCTTCATAGTCATCTTTGTTACCTACTCTACAGAACTTCCTTGGATCAGCTCCTGTCAGAAATAATGCAGATATTTAGAAAAAAAAATATACTATCTTGATTTTAATATTTCTACTGAAACACTTGATAAACTGACCCAAAACCAGTAACATGAGCATAACCTGATCTAAAAGAGGCAGGCTGAGACTCTTTGTAGCATCATACCAATACTGAGATGAGGAGACAGAGCCTAATACTTTATAATTGAAACACAGACTCTCCTTTTTACTCTAGGTTTGTTTCACTTTGAATTCCAGCTATACTATGACTGCTATTGATCTGCCCACTGCATTTTCTGTTTCCTATGATTATTTGCCCCTAAACCTTTTTTTTACGTTGATGATGCTGTGTCCTATATGATTCTGTATTTCCCAGTGGGCCTCATGGCTTTCTTTTTTTCCAGTGTCTACTTTTCAAACCTATTGGTGCAGCTGGCACCTTGTCCACACACAGGTTCTCACGATCCTGCCCACCACTGGGCAGGGCAGAAGCAATGAGCAGGAGGGAGAGGAGGAGGAAGTTGCTCAGCACATAAGCAGGAAAGGCTCTTTAGGCTTCTCACCCAATGATCAAAGAGTTTGTTGAAAGCAATTGGAATTTCTTTGTTGAATTCAACAGGCTTTAGACCTGTTAGTCCTAGACCAAGTAAGGACAGCTATTTGTTTTTTAACAAAATAGCTTCAGTTTATTCCTGTAGGCTATTTTATTTTTCTCAAATTACCCAATTCATATTCACCTCCTGCAGGGTTCTCTTTTCTTACTGCTGTTTATTACACACAGAAAAGTTGCCTCTCCTCTAATTTGCCCCCACGGTACAGCCCCGCTGACTGAAAAGGAGAAATTTGTGCTTTATACCAAGATAAGCAAAAGGAGAATTGCTGCCAGATTCTAACTTTGGTGAGCATCTTGCTTCTCTTTGCCTGGAATCATCCAGTGATATCACAACTGGGAGCTTTAGTCAGACATCCAAATATAACAAATATTTCTCCTTACCACTGTCCTGCTCCTCCAATTCAGGCAGGGAGGAAGGGGAAGATTTTTGAAAGAAAATGTATGCATGAACATTTTAGCAATCTGCTGTGTTAGGAAGGAAAAAATGTGAAGAGCAGATGACTGATTCATGATGTTTTGGCTGAAAATGTTGTAGCTTTTAAACATTGCCTCAGTGTGGTCAGGGTACTTGTAGTAAATTTGTTTCATGGCAGATGTGGTCTCAAATGTACATGACTGAGAATTTTCCTGCACACAGTAATTGTGTCAGTTCTGGGAGCCTGAGGATCCCCACTTTTCAAAAAGACCATTTCTGTTGTGGCTGTCCTGCCCAAGGGGTGCCAGGAAAGCGAACACAAGGTTTGAGGAGGCAGCTGACCCCTAAAGATCTCAAGCTTCAAATAGTCTATAAAACATAGATGCCAGTGTTCTGCTTCTAGGCCCTGAATAATGCCTTTTGTTCCCAAAGCACATGTCTTCACACTGGGAGGAGTGGGCTCCATTAGAAGGGGTGATCTTCCATCGACCCCAGAACATGCAAGCTCAGCAGACGCAGAAGGACCCATAGCACATGTTCTTTCTCAAACAGATAATACAGATATTGGCTATGTTATTATACGGTGCAGAAATAGAACGGGGCTTCTGATTCCAGTTGAAAAGCCAGCGGCTGCCTGCTACAGGTCCCCCTGTGAAATCCCTGCAAGTGATTTGGGTCAGATAGGCACATGTGTTATGACTTCTGTCATTCACCTGATGCTGTACATTGCTACAAAGAATTAAAAGTAGCAAATAAGAAGATTTCTGTTGATGACTTGGATGTGGCTATTCAGTTATAAAAAGATGCTGAGTATAGAGAAAAATATTGTGTACGTTAGTATCAGTGGAGTGTTTGGCCAAGAATATATTACTTTTGGAACTGAAGCTGGAATTGTGCTTGAATGGGGAAAATAGGAAGCTGAGCTAGTGCACATGAATGGGCAGCTCCAATGAGATCTGTTAAGAAGTCTGTGTGGAACTACTGCTACAGATATAGAACTCATTCTGTGCCTCTGTGCAGACCGTATTTAAATGTTAGTGATGCAAGAAGTGAAGGAATAAAGGAGTATTATTTCCAACTACTCAGAATATAAACACCACTTTTTCTCCCGGCAGGACTGAGACAGCTCACGGCAGTGCCTCAATTAGCATCTTCTTTCCAAGGCCCTGCCTAAGCTGCAGTAAGCTGTGTCATTGCTCTTGGTAACAGGAAAGCTGCAACACCTTGGCCTTTGGGTAAGCTACAAATAATATTACCTACTTGAAACCGAGAGCAAATATTTGCTTATTTGACAGCTGAAGCCTGTGGTGCTCTGACCTCATTGCTTTCAGCACTCAAACTGAGTTTACAGCTAGGCTGAGCTACCAACATGTGTAACAGTCATGCACTTTTGTCACTGTGTGAGTAGATAGTCTGGACACTTAGCATCATTCTGTGATAAGAATCAAACTCAAACCTCGATATGAGCCTTTGCCCCCTAAGCCTCAAAGAAGCAAATTTGTGTTGCTGGGTATCTCCAAAATTATACAAATGACAGAATTTAATAATGTCTGAATATCATTTTGAGTAACTGAGTAATTGACGTAATGCTGGTCACAATATGTTGGCTGGTGAAGACCACAATAAACTGTTCATGTCGGCTAATCATGATTAAACATTGATGAGGCCAGGCTAAAACAGCACTTAGCTGACACGATGAATGCTATTTGTTCTTGTCTACACTGATTCACATTGCATTCAATGCAGCACAATATAGATAAGCCCTCTGGGGAGAGCATAGCTCTGGTCAGGCCTCAGTGTTCCCTGACTGGCCAACAGCTGCTCCGAGAAGCTTTATAAAGGGACCACTTACCCATCCTTTGATGGAGAGATAAGCCACTGTAATGTAATTACAACCAGGGAGATGGAAGAGGGGAAAGAAAAAATATGCCAATCACGAAGGCGGTATGCGGAGAGCCTCAGATTCCTTCTAACCTAAACATTGTGGCAAGGAAAGAAGTCTTAATTAGGAAATGTGGAGGCATAGAACAGGAGCCCATCCTAAATGAATTGGGGTGTGATGAGCATAAAGAAAATGCTTTTTAAAAAGATCTTTGACTCCCACTGTGTGCTTGTTTCTTAGACTTCCTTGCCTAATAATGTCAGCATTTAAATGTCCCCAACTCCCAAATAACAAGGCTTTGAAGTTAACACCTCATTGAGGTATAGAGTTCATACGTTTGCTATTCCTATTATTTGGCTAGAAACCGTTTTCTGCATGGCTAGCTTAATAGGGCAACAGAATATTAAGTTGTATAGGGATTGAGAAAGCTATTCATACAAAGGAAAGAGCTACAGACTTCATGTATTTGAACAGAACCTGACAATTAAGAGAAAAGAGCAAAAGTCTGAGAAGTGCCCTGAATCCCATAATTGCATGCAATTTTTTCATACCCATAATATTTCCAGTGGCCAGGCACAAACACATGAGATTTTAGGCTTGGTCTGTGTTAGGGAGTTGTAGTTGTAATTAAGAGAGGAGGTGGGTTTTTTCCATCCTGCCAGAGTTTTAAAGCTTCAGGAAATATTCTGTTCTTTAGCAAGCCAAAATCAAGATGTTTGGGGTTTTTTCATTGAAAAAGAAAACAAAATGCTGAAAAATGATCTGGTGCTGGTTGGACCAGTTGCAGAGGAGATGGGTGACCAAAGCTCTGGTCTACCTCTGTTGTATTCCAGCATTACAGATGAATGCCTCAGCCACTGGGCTATCAGCTATTTTAGAATCTTTGGCTCTGGACCCAGCAAGACATCTTCAAACAATATCTAGTTGAATATATACACCAATAAAATAGCTTTTCATTCATCTGCATTTTTTGACACAGTCATTACAAGTTGCCTCTACTTTTGATGATATCTTATAGCAGAATACTTAGCGCTACCCTGAAACAGTTATTCTAAGGCATAGTTATCTGTATCACAAAAAGCCTAGAGCTTGCAGTTAAAGAGATGGCTCTTTGGCTCCTTGGTGCTTACTGCCATGTGATAGATGTTTTCTTACCCTGAAAAATACCTGATTAATTTAAACAATGTAGAGAGAATAAATTTACTCTAGAGAGAATAAATGCTGTTATTAGGCCCATTTTCCCAGGTAGGGGACTGAGTGATACCATTATCTGACCAAGGCCATACAGGAAACTTTGCAGAGCTGGGATTAACCAAATTTGGCAGGGTGTCCCAGACTTTGACCACAATTAAAGCCACCTGTCTCCTCTAAGTATGCCTTACAGAGCAAAAATTTGTCATTAGAAGGATTACAGAAGCTGAAATGTTGGGTTTTTTTCCCCTATGGTATTTACAGTTCAGAAATTGCTGCCTGTAGAATTGTCTATGTTTGGGATTCAAGAGATTTCTGTCACTCAGTAACTTAGGCTAAACTTATGCTTCAGTTTCTTTCTCTGAATAGAGGTAGAAAAACACCTACCTTCTTCAGGCTGCACCTCTACCCAGTGTAATTACTTCACATGTAGAAGGCTGTAAATGTCTCTGTGACTGAGTCCAATCATAGCCCCTCATCCCTTAGCAAAAGGCACCTGAGATATTCAGCTACAAGCATCTAGTATGCATGTTTAAATTAGACAGTTATTACAGGTATGCAACCAGAAGAATCTTCTTAAAAAATACCTTTTTTTTTGATTCTGTGAGCCCTCTTAGGGCTTCAAAAACAAGATTGAAGGTGGTTTCATGTGTTTATAGTAACTTACTGCTAAGAATGAATTAGTTTCCTCACAAATACACTGAAGTGTTAATAGCATCTGTTCATTTTATAGTAATTGATGGATTTAAAGATGGATGAATAGAGAAGTAAAACAGCCCCATCACCCTGGTGGTCCCATGTCCAAATGACATGTTGTGCTTAACAGCAATAAATTTTTATGCAGCTTCTTTAAAGAAAAACCTCCCCTTTGCAAGTGTAGACCCTTAAGCACTATGTCCTTCTATTGTGTAAGATCACAATGACAATAATTACTTTGGGAAACAAAAGGAGTCTGATTTCTCTTGTGTCATACGACAAAGTGGTAGTTGCTCTGTAGTAGACAGGGTGGGTAGCCCAGGTGTCCCAATGCTTTGTTCCCTCCCTAATCCGGGAATGTAGGTTCTCAAAATCCTTATTCACCAACAGCCTGACTTATAAAGGCCTGCATCTCTGTGCATTAACTCCTCCCTTCGATCCGTAGCCCAGTGAGTTGATTTTTAACCTGGGAAGCAGGAGATGTATTTCAAAGAACAGTTGTACATAGCCTCCTGCTGTTGGCACATGTTTAGAGGAAGGGAAGACTGAAGTTCCAGTCCCTACACCGAGGACTGGAAAAGAAAACAGCACTTTAACAATGCGGGAGTAATCACTCCACTCCAGAACAGATGAAGAGAGAGTCAAGATAGGATTTTGAACATATAGGTGATGGGAATGCGAGCTCTTCAGCTTCTCCATTAGGTCCTGTGAGAAATATATACCATCACGTTGTGTCATGAGAAGGGGATGAGCAAATGGTGTCAGTGATAGCTGCCCTTGGTGCCCATTCCATACTGTCTGCTGCAGTTGTAATCACTAATGCTCCTGGGTGCAATGTAGCAACTTCTCCTTAGTTTGGGACAGGATATTTGTAAAGTGACAGTGATGTGTTGGCACTGGAGATAGAGCAAAATGCAGTAAAAATAGAAGCCTTGGAGTTATACTGCAATGTATGGGTTTGAATTGCTCCAATATACCTGGGTTTGAACAAACTTGAGTTAAAGGTGGGATAAATCTGTACTTTACATTCTGTACATCCTATTACCTTTTCCAACAGCCAAGTGCTCCTTCCTTTTTCT
Organism: Psilopsiagon aymara; assembly: GCA_024733675.1. Taxonomy (NCBI): domain Eukaryota; kingdom Metazoa; phylum Chordata; class Aves; order Psittaciformes; family Psittacidae; genus Psilopsiagon; species Psilopsiagon aymara. Next base: position 106,146 of record JANRGW010040942.1, read on the forward strand.
AGCCCACATCTCATGCAGGTTCTGCTTTCTCCTGACCACATGCTGAGGCAATTTAACTCTCTAATCTTGCGGAAAACTCTATTTTAATGGATCAGTTTTCCACTGAGTCAGTGATTTGAGTCTCTCAGTGTCCAGTCAGATGAACTCTAGAGCTGACACTGACAGCAGAGAGGGGGGACTGGAGCAAAAGAGAAGTAAGGAGGGAGGAGAATTGTCCCCTTTTGACAGCAGGGATGCTTTAGATTAGCTCAGACACATCATCTAACTGGAGTGTGAGAGTAAACTCGGCTCTGGCTTCTGTTATTGCTTGCTTTATGATTTGTTTTGGGTTTTGGTAGTAAGAAATGTATCTGTACATATCTGGGAGAGGGTTTTGGCAAAACATCCTGATCTGACATCTGTTCAGTGCAGCTTGGATTGGGATTTCTGCACCCTTCCCCTACCAAAAGGTTGGGTTTTAAATGCTTCCCTGTCCAGCACATCACATTAGCCCATGGCTCCCTGGCTATTTGAAGAACATTGAGATGCTCAATTCAGTTGCTGTGGACAACACCGACCAAAAGCTTTTGGCTTCTTTCCAAAGTGCAAGGTACTGCTCCCAGTTCCTTTGAGAAGTAGCTCTAGGTCACGCAGAAAACTACGGCAAAGCCAGGAATGACATTCTCCTTTCCTATTTGACAATCTGATATCTGAATAATTATTTCAGTTCTTTCTGTTCCCCACTCCCACATTTGTGTGTATCTTCTAAGTATCAGCAACAGAGGAAAATCATCTGCAGAAATACAATTCTGGTGAAAAGGGTAAAAAAAAAGGAAAAAGGTGTCTTATAAGGTTTCACTCATATTTAAGAATTAGTTTTATTCTCTTGTGCTGTGGCCTCACTTGTCTTGTCAGGAGAACTGCTAGATGAATTTGAAATTACAATACAGTGCCCTTCAGTTCCCTTGTAAAGTGTTTGGGTGTTGTTCAGAACATTATTTTGCACAGCAGAAGAATGGAAATAGGTTAAATAGTTCAGCACTCTTGTGGTCTGCTGGAAAAAAATTATGCCATGTATTACTGTCTGTGTGAATATAGTATTTGCTTCATATTAGCCTATTTCACTACTGTTGTAGGGAACCAAAACTCCATTATAAATAGACAGATTCTGATTTATGTTATTTATGCCAGAGTATCAGGCCCTGTAATAATTTGCTTCTGAACTATTTAAGCTACAAATGTGGAAAGGTACCACCTAAACGGGTAACCCAAATTTATGATTATAGTAGAGGAATCCTGTTAGTCAACACAGAAGTTGGTTCTTTTGACATGATTTGACACATATAGAAATAAACCTGTTTCATTTTTTAAAGCTTCTCTAATAACAGCCTGTGGCTTGCTTTCCATCTTAAACCCAACTGAAGCAGTAATCTGATTGTCATATTTAATGTACTTCAAGAATTTCTTCATCTGCAGTAACAGCAACAACCACCAACAACAAATAATGAGAACCAAAAAAGCCAAAGCACTGCAGCGACCTTACATGCAGTGGGTTTTGTGAAGAGAATTAACATGAAAGAGGGTTCACTTCAGGGGTAGAGGTCAGGGCAGATAAACTCCTGTGTTCTGATACATTTTCTTAAAGTGGGAAGCACTTTAGAGAGTGAGGCTGTGGGAAGAAGCTGTCAGCAGCAGGGTGGTCAGCAGTGTCAAGGGTGGTGGCCTATGTTTTTCTTCTGTTGCAGCCTTTCATCCTCCATCTGTCAAGCTCCATAATTTTCAAGGCAGGCAGTCGATTTTTAATACAAACCTTTAACTTCCCAGTTCTGAAGTGCCCCTTTTATCTTGGAGTAATACCAAAATAGCAAAAACTGCTCAGGAGGCTGTTTAAAGTCTGTTTCCCTGCTCAGATCTCCTTGAGATGACACTAGATTGCCATCTGAGCAGAGATACATGCCATAGACTTCTGCTGCTGTTGAAAGGGTGGAAAAGGCCTGGAGACAGACATCCTGGTAAAGGAGACAGACACCTTGGTGGAACATGGCTGGATGCAGCGCAGACCTGCAGACACCCTGGCAGTGGGATCTTCATAGCCTGACATGTCCTGCTGACCCTGCCCCACATGGTGTCATGGCCTTATTGCTGACTTGTTTGACCAGTGCCAACTGCAGGATACTGCCCCGAGGACTGATGTCCCCAAGCAAGCATGTGGCTGAGCTTGGGCAAAGGGGCAGTACCTGCAGTCCTGCATCCATCTCTGGAGGCAGCAACACAAAAGGGGCATGGAGCTGTTGGAGGGAGTCCAGAGGAGGCCATGGAGATGCTGCGAGGGCTGGAGCAGCTCTGCTCTGGAGACAGGCTGAGAGAGCTGGGCTGGTTCAGCCTGGAGAAGAGTGGGCTCTGGGAAGGCCTTAGAGCAGCTTCCAGTGCCTGAAGGGGCTACAAGAAACCTGGAGAGGGGCTTTGGACAAGGGCCTGTAGGAATAGAACAAGGGACAATGGCTTTAACCTGACAGAGTGAAGACTGAGATGAGATCTGAGGCAGAATTTCTTCCCTAGGGTGCTGAGGCACTGTCACAGGTTGCCCAGAGAAGCTGTGGCTGCCCCATCCCTGGCAGTGTTCAAGGCCAGGTTGGATGGGACTTGGAGCAACCTGGTCTAGTGGAAGGTGTCCCTGTTCATGGCAGGAGGTTGGAAATGTATGAGCTTTAAGGTCCCTTCCAACATAAACCATCCTGTGATTCTATGATGAGTCCAGGCTTTCTTCATTCTTCACTCCTTTCTAGCACTTAGAGCTGACATCTTAGCATTGCTTGTGTTTCAGCCTCCTGAACAAGACTTGGCCCACACTCAAAATACACAGGGTTTAAGTGTTTAAATTAAGGCTTAACTGACTCAGACGCTGCATCTAGTTTCAGCCACCATGTTGCTGTATTATTAAATGCTACAAAGTGGAGTTCCTCCACTCATCTTCAAGGACTGTCAACTGCAGCAGTGCAGTAACTGAAGGTTCCAGATGAGTGAACAGGGTGAAATCCTAGTCCCAGTGAAAGCAGTGGGTTTTTTTCAAGGGGTTGCTTTGATTTCATCCAAACACCTCAGCTGAAGTTCTCCCAAGGAGAAAGCTGCATATATTCCTTCATTCATTCCCAACCCAGATACATCCCTTAAGCATCCAAAGCCTAATTTCAATTACTGAAATACTTGCAGTAAATGGGCTTAAGTTAAGAAAGTGCGGTTTCTTATCTTGAAGATCTCATGTGGATGAAAATCCTCTTTTATATAAGTAACTGAGTATAAGGGGAGTGATCTTATTTCTTTGTGTCTCTTGACATTGTTGCTAGTTTGACTTGTGAATTCTGCTGTTCTGTGGTTTAACAGCAAAATTAGCTGTTCTCTTCTATACCTGCATGTGAATGAACGTGTGCATGACAACTGAAAATCCAGGTTGCTTTTGTGCGCCTGTTTGCATAATTCAGTGCAAGAAGCGGAAAGACTGAACTCAAGATTGAGCAGGGTTAGCAAGGTTGAGATCTGAATGCAAACGTTTACAAACGGAACAGAGAGGGGGGTCTGATCCACCATTTAGCTTAGCTTGTTATTGATATTTAAATGCAGATCAGTTGCAGTATTTGGAGATGGATCGGAATTCCCCTGGAACTGGAAGTGTTTGGATGTCTGGGTATTATTTTGGGCCTAGGGTCTAGAAAGGCAGAGATGAGCATGCATGCAGCACACACAAGCTTCAAAAGTATGAAGAGGAAGCTCGCTGCAAAGAAGTGGCATTGTACTACTAACTACTTCAGTCATCAGCATTGTCACACGCAACTTGCTGCTGTCTTCTGCATTGATGATGGGGAGCAGAATCAGAAACACAAAAACAAACACTAAGCATGTACTTCAGTGCTGTCTGCAGACTTTGAGGTCCTAAGCTCCCTAATCACTACCGTATGGCTCATAAAAGAAGCAATCTGATACCAAGTACCAAGCGAAGTTGTTATGCCTCCGCTCTATCCTATATCTCTCCAAATGTTAGAACAATAAACGCATTTACCTCTTGTTTAAGATCACTTAAAGTAAGTTGTTTTAATTAAACCTCCTCGCAATCTATCTGCACTAAGTGATTAAGTGCTTCTTCTCTCAGTGAAAGGAGAAGAGATTATCACAAGACAAGAAATAGCGAATTATGGAAAGAACTAGAACTGGGTAAAATGCTGTATATTTGCGATCAAAATTCAGATGAAAATCCTGGAGCTTGAGGTTGTGTGATGCTATTACTCTCAAATGTTTCCCCTTCTTTCAGCCTTTCCTTCCCTCCCCACTGCCCCAGAGTCAATGAAATAGTTATTCCCCTCAGGTTAAAGTTCAGCTTTGAATATCAGCTTTAAAAGCTGCCCAAGAAGAGAGCTTTCTTTACTCAAATGGGCATTATTTTCAGTATATAAACTTTAAAAATGGAAATGTAGCAATTGTGTTGTTGAACTATAGCCATTGAAAATTTTATCAAATCTGTAAACATTTTGAGTGCCTTAGCAATTGTTCTTTGCAGCTGTTTCATAAAAGGTGTTTGGTGGGATTGTTATGCTACTTTTACATTAGCACTTGGAATATCTTGTGTGGATTCAAACTCAGTAATTATTCTTTTAATCCAAACTTTTTGTATTGCTCTCAGTTTAGGAATCACGCTGGTGGATTTGTTGTATCATTGCTAGCCTTATCACTGTCAGGATGGAGAACAGGCTCAAGAGAAGGCTGTGTTATATCCTGTAGTATGCCTTGCTGTGGTTAGGGCAATATGTGTCTTTTTACTTTCCTGCAGTCAGCTTCCCTTCCAAGTTCCCCATTTATCCCTATGCTGGTACCTGACATGATAGATTGGATGGAAAGCTCTGACAAAGTGTCAATCCTGGCACAGCATGGTCAAGAAAGTGCTCTGAACGTGCTGCTCCTCTAATTCATTTGGATTCTTTACCTGCTGTTTTAGTACTGGGGCCTCACATGGGAAGAGGCAGGCAAGTGTGCTGGCTGGTGGTTTTATTGTGATGTGGACAAATGATCCTGAGGGATTAGCTGAAAACTCTTGAACATGATAGCATGCAGTGGTGGTATGTAAAGGTAAATGCATTAACAGTGTGCTGCCACCTCCTTTTATCTCAACCACGTGCATGCCGTGGACAAGTAAGCAGGACAGGCTGCCACCTTGGGAACTGATTGCTGCCCTTTGCATTTTATAACCAATCTCCAAATAGGAGTGAGAGGGAGAATGCAGACTAAATGTGGGAGCTGAGCTAAAGCTGCAGTGTGGCCTCATTTTTAATTTATCCTACTAGCTGAGGGCAGATGTTGCAGTTAGAAGTAGGGCCTGACTGCCTTAGGCTCCAGCTTTCATTGAAGGGCCAAGGAAAATGATGTTAAAGTGTTAAATTATTACCCCTCATGTCCTTCCATTGGGTGTGAATTGATTAGCTTTGGCTTCCAGTTTTAAAGATGTCTGAAGTGAGAAAGATGCAGTACCACCCCCAAATATTAATATTGTTTTGCTTGTCCTAATACATGGCATTGACAGTTGCCAGTCCTAGTGTAATCTCTTTTCACATGCTTTCTGAGACTACAAATCTAAAGAAAGAATAATAAATGAACCTGGGAGACTTCTTACTCTATGGCATCTCTGAATATACATGAGTGTGAAAAAAGGAGTGAGACGCCACTGCTCTGCTTCAACATTTTCAGCAGGGACTTCATCTGCTCCTGGCTTCCCAACCCAGTCAAATGGATCTTGGTTTCAGCAGAGGTTAGTGGCATTTCTGCCTTTTAAGCACACAGTAGGAAATTGGTTTCCTGCACAATTGCAGCAAAAATTCAGTCTTTTCAGATTAGGTACAGAGCTAAATGTTTTTGCAGCAGAATGTACTGCATTGATGTATTGTACTGCAGCAGAAGAAGACCACTAGGGAGAGTCTGTCTAGCAAATACCATTTATATTTTTGCTAATTGGAAAGAACCAAGCTTTTGTTTAGCTTGTAGAGATATGGTTTGATGTTTTTGAAGGAAAGGAATACCAGAAGGGCCATTTCGTCAGTAGGGTGAATTAACAAAGAAAAAATAAGAAAGAAAATCCAATGTTCCCTCACACACATTTTCCAGTTCCGATGTCTAAAATATGTGTGATCTTCCAGTTACATTTTCCTCTTGCAAATCCCAGTGGTTTTTATTAAGATCAGTTTTGTTTCCTTGCTTTCTTTTCTTGCAAAGCCAACAAGTTAAAGTAACAAGATTGAATTTTGGCTTGTCAGGCCAGCTATGAGATAACGCATCATGTACCCCCCTTTTATCTTTCTCTTTTCCTTCCTCCTCCCTCTTCCCGGCCTCCTCAAGGTGCTCTGCTCTGCCACTGTGCTGCTCAGTGTATTGGCCTAAAAATCTTTGCAGGTGATTTATAGAACCCTGTGGTTATTGTATGGCTAATGATTCATGGAACTTCATTAAATACCAAGTATGTGCCTGCTTACTGTCTGTGCACACTGCATATTAGAACCTTTGCACTCCCCCTTGCAAATTGCCCCCATTAAAGTCACAGACAAAAGGTCCTCTCAGTAGCTTACATATTTTCCCACATGTGAGAGAGCAATTGGAAACTTCCTCTTGATAACTAAAAACTTTTGAATTAGAATTTATGAGAAAGGTCTTTTGGTCTCATTGCCTAAGGGCTGAAACAGATCCCAGTGTGTACAAGCGTTCCTTTGATGCATGGAGCTGCACAGGGTAACATTTTTTAACAGGATCAAAAAGTGTAATGCAAGGACAATGTGCGGAGGCCCTTACTCTGACACAAGGAGTCAGAGTCTGTGTTTTTCCAAGGCTAAAAATGTAAAAGTATGTGTCCAGGGTAGCAGCAACATTTTATATTCTTTTTAATTGCCGTAAAGTCCTAGATAAAATACTGGCAGTCAGTGTTACGACTTCCTTTTCTTTAATGTTCCTCTAAAAATGCTTTGAAGCCGCTTTTACCTTTGGGAAAGTATTGTATATGTGTTAGAGTAAAATATATCAAAAAGAACATAAAGGGCCAGATCTTTAATTAGTAGAAATCAGCATGGTTCTCTTAGAGGGGTTGGAATTTCTCAAGCTGTGGATATGGCTAAAAACTTTATTATTTCTCACCATGTGCTAATATGTTCCCACCTGCTTACTCAGTAGGACTGTCCTGTTCTGAGTTTCCTATTGACCAAACATTTTTCAATATCACAAAGGCAGCAAAAGTCTTAAATGTTCTCCTAACTGACAAATCAGAAATATTTCCTTTGTTTTCAGCTGCAGTACTCAAGAACTTAAAAGGATGCACAGGCATATGGACTGGCTGAGCTGAAGTCTGCATATCTAGAATTTTCCTCACCTAATAGTAAAAGGAAATTACTAGATACTCATTTAGGTGCCCTATGTAATATGCTCTTTCATGATATCTCACTTCACACTATGTATGTCTATGTTCAAACAAGTGTGAACAAAAGGAGCAACTTCAAGTTATGGGGCAAAACCACCACAGGTGTCATTATAAAACAGTCACTTTACATCAAACTTGCTGATTACATTATTGCAATAGAGATGCTTTTTAAGCAGGTATTTTCTATATTCACACTAGCAGTATTTGTAAAACCTGTCACAATAATCAAGTCATACATATTCGCTGCAACAGATGTTTTCATCAAGCAAAAGAATGAGCTTTGATATTCTTAATATACCCTTAATGCAGTACACTTACCACTTGTTCTGCAGCTGATAAATTGAATTTCTCTCCATTTGCACCATTTGTAGGTCTCCTGAATGAGGAAGGAGATTTAACCCTCTGTTACTTTGTGGTCATTAAAGAGCCAAATGAACTTTTTGAAATAAATTTAGCTTGGTCTCACTCTTCTTCTCCAGTAATATCCTGCCAGAGTGTTTGAACTTTAGGGATGATCTTTAGAGGGCACAGTATATGGAATGTAAATTGCCCAGAGAAAGTGTTATCTAAAAATAACAGAAGAACCTCACTTGATTCAGCAAATGTAATGGAATTGGTGGTGGACAATGAGAAACCTCTAGGGATGGCTCATCTCCTGATCTTTGCTTGTATGTTGCCAGCGCGATGACATCTGTGTCTAATTTTGGTTTGACTATTTTCTTTGTGTTTATTATTAATATCTCTGACTAGACAGTAATAATTATATATCAGGTATAGACATCTTATATGCAATGTCTGAGCTATGCCATCAGATATCAGCTTACTAGGAGGCCATGTTTCAGTAATTGGACCCTAACTCTGTCTTATTTTGGGTGTATTAAATTGTGACTCCAACAGATTTGGGTTGCTAAATGGAGAAAAAAGGATCCCTTAGTTCTTTTCTTGGAGAAAGAATGAAGACCGATAAAGGAATAAGGTGGCTAACAGTAAGGGAGTGGATGGGATGTCAAGCTACCTTGCCCCAGGTTTCCCTCTGTAATCTCAATGGGAATTTGAGATATGTTCCTCAACAAAAGCTTGGGCACACATTTGAAAAATGTTCGTTGCAAAACGTTATTTTCCTGCCAGCTGAGTAGCTGGAGTCCTGGTTTTAGAATTACAGAACCAACCAGGTTGCAAAAGACCTTTAAGATCAAGTCCAGCCATTTCCCAGCACTGCCAAGGCCACCACTCAACCAGGTCACTAAGGGCCTCATCTACAGGGTTTGTGAACACTTCCAAGGACAGTGGCTCCACCACTGCTCTGGGCAGTCTGCTCCGATGCCTGAACACCCTTTTGGGAAAGGAATTGTTCCTAATATCCAGTCTATACCTGCTCTGGTGCAGCCTGAGGCTGTTTCCTCTTGCTCTTTCTTAAACTGGAATGCCCAAAACTAAGAAGTCCAGAGCAGTAAATTGGAGGAGAGAGATTTTGTTTTGTGAAATAGTTTGAAAGTTTCAAGTTCAGACATCGAATTCCGTAAGTTTCACCCATCCGCAGTAACAGTCGTCTGTAAGTACTTCATCACGATACATGTAGAAATGTCCGTCTGTCGGATCGATAAAAAGTAAGAGAAGTCTAGAGCAAAATTGGGCAAAAGAATCATAGAATCCCAGAATGGTTTGGGGTGGAAGGGACCTTAAAGCTCATATAGTTCCAACCTCCTGCATGGCCAGGGACACCTTCCACTAGACCAGGTTGCTCCAAGCGCCGTCCAACCTGGCCTTGAGCACTGCCAGGGGTAGGACAGCCACAGCTTCTCTGGGCAACATGTGCCAGCACCTCACCACCCCACACAGGGAAGAACTTCTTCCTTATATCTAACCTAAATCTTCATTGTTTCAGTTTGAACCCATTACCCTTTTTCTGTTACTACAGTCCATGATGAAGATCACTACAGCCTGTAGTAATCCATAAGGAGCATGATTAAGTGTAAGTAAACATAAAGAATTTGTTAATATACTTAAGAGTAGGTAAACCTTGTTCCTGTGGGGATAATAGTGATTGCTGTTGGACTAAGCAGGTTTCCCTGAGTCACAGCAGTATTAGCAGGTAAGACTTGGCCATGTGCTGAGATTTCCTTTGCCTCTCTAGTTTCAGCTGCAAGGTTTTGTAATGCTTACGGTGAAATCTGGGAAAGCAACATTGAGAAATACTAGTGATTTTGTAAGTTTAGTCAATTTTGGAGGCATATGGCGTCACTGTTGGTTTTTTTTTTTTCCTTCTGGTGAGATTCCATTAACCTTGCTTACTTTGATGGCAATATGGGAACCTCTACCAGGATGATGTTAGGGCAAAATAGTTGTACTCAGTCTGTTCTTCCTTCTCTTCCCAAGTTTAAATAAAGTCTGGTCTTATCTGAATATGCACCCAGAAGACTGGAGAGTTATATAAGCCCTGGTTAGGGAACATATTTAAGAATATGCCTAATTTTAAGCGTAAGCTTAAATCAGTGCGACTTAAGCAAATGCTTGAAGTCAGGCATGTAGTTGAGGTGTTATCCTGAATGTGGGTCCTAATCCTTCAGCAATAGCAAAGCCCAGAGGAAAGGGCAAGCTATCTGGGTTCCATTCTTGGCTCTTTTGTTGGTAGTATTATAGTCTATAAAATAAAGATCATTATTATTATGCCTCTTTGTGAGGCACTTCAAAAATTATCAGGGAAAAGCACTCTGAATACTGTTATTATTGGCTATACTTCTCGAGACTGAAAAAAAATATTGCGACAGACATTCTCAGTGGATTTCTGGTTCTTCCTCCTTTCACTCAGGCAGGAAATACCATGACAATGGAAAGAAGGATTCGTACCCATGATCAGAAACAATCTTAATCTCCTCTTTTGTGCTCCTGCTGTGAATAATTAGATATTGCTGCACTATTTGTTTCTGGAAATCCCTGAATCGTATGAGACATGCTATGAGCAGACCTTACCTGCTTCAGTTATCGCAAGTGAGCTGAAAACTGCGCTGGGAGGTAATAGTACAATGGAGAGTGTGTGTGTGAGTGCTTGGGGGAGGATGGAAAGCTGCATGTCCCTGAGCCCACATTATTAATAGAGCTGCGTTGAAGATAGGGAAGAGACACAGGTTTGTGTAAGTTTAAGAGCTGCTAAAGGGGCAGCACATGAAGACAAACAATCCTGAACCCTACATAGCCTATTATGAGGAGTCGCAGGACCAGGCTCCATGTTGCAGGGCTGTGTTACTGTTTGGCTGGAAGAGCTTGAGGCAGCTAGGAATCTATTATTGATAATTCAGAGTTCCTTGCATTCTCCCTACCTTAAGTCAGAACTCATTCTCCAGCTTCCATGTGAAGGGCCTGGAGCCGAGGCCATGAGCCCATGTATATGTGTTCAGGACAGTTAATATTTATGATGCATCTTACTAGGAGAATTAGTGTAAAGCTGTGTTCCAACACTACATTTATCCCATGACCTAGTTTTATGAATAACGTGCTGAAACACGGCCTGCTTGATTTAAAATTTTGTCACCCATTCTGATATATACAGTGCCTAGCTTAGACTTCCGCAATACAAGCCAGGATTTGTGCAGAAATGTGATGTGTATTAGTGGAAGGTAAACAGATGGTAATGCTTTTGTTAATACCAAGCGCATACAAAGATATTTATCAAACAGCCACATGTAAGGTTCATAGTTCTTGGCAGAGATCCCTATACTCTTACATCAGCTAATAAGAATAAGCATTTTATTGCATTACATACAGTGATTGCAGGGTTGCTTTAGACTGTGCAGGAGGCTACAAAACTTGCCACACTTCACACACTAAGTATCTGCTTACAAATAGTGTTGAACATCTATAATAACCTGTTGGGTTTTGTTGTTATTTTTATGATATTACTATGACTCTCGGCATTTCTCCAAATCAGCCCCCTCCTAGGGAATTCCACTGCTGCTTAGCAGCTCTGAAGTAGGTTATCAGAAAGCCAGGCAGTGAAAACGGTGAAATGCTGCAGCTCAGGTACAAGAAATGGCTAGTGAGATATTTCAAAGAGAAAGAGAATGAAATGTAAAGATTGGAAGGGCACTTTGACACTTACACCAGCCACAGGCAAAAGCAGGCAGCCCTGGAGAAGGAAGCAGTTGTTTCTAAAGAAGTGTGGCTAAACACAATTAATGCCAAAGAATTTTGCATCTGAAAACTACCAGGCTGGTTTAGATTGGCAGGGCTTTCCTCGTCTGATTTATACTCCCTTTTTCCATCAGCAGCAGCAATGGAGATTACTTGTTTCATGTACTGGGGAACCTCAGTCCTTGAAACATCAGCAATGCCCTGGGGGTATAGCTAGTAACTGCAGAAGAAGAAAAGAAAGTTTGAATTACTTCAACCAATCAGCAACAATAATTTTCATTTTCAATTCCTCAAAAAGACACAATTTCTCTGGAGATAGCTGATACTATTTTGAAAGCTGTTTCACAAGGCTTCTTTTGACTGTGGAGACATCTAAAGAAGCCCCTGGACCTGACTCCAAAACAAGCCCTCTCACTGTGCTAACACAAGGGTTTGTAGGAATGTGTTTTAGGCTGGTTGATGAGAAACTGAATATGACCCAGCTGTGTGTGCTCGCAGCTCAGAAATCACCCATGAACTGGGCTGCATCAAAAGGAGTGCGACCTGCAGGTTGAAGGAGGTGATCATGCCCCTCTACCCTGTTCTCGTGAGACCCAACTTGCAGCACTGTGTGCACTTCTGGTGCCCTCAATATAAGAAGGATGTGGAGCTGTTAGAGCAAGTCCAGAGGAGGTGACCAGTATGATCAGGGGCTGGAGCACCTCCCACTTGAAGACAGGCTGAGAAAGTTGAGGCTGTTCATCCTGGTAAAGAGAAGGCTGCATGGGGACCTCATAGCAGCCTTCCAGTATCTGAAAGGGGCCTACAAGGATCCTGAAGAAGGACTCTTTGCCAGGGGCTGTAGCTACAGATCAAGAAGTTATGGGTTTTAACTGGAACAGGGAAGATTAAGATTAAATATAAGGAAGTTCTTCCCTGTGAGGGTGGTGAAGCCCTGGCACAGGTTGCCCAGAGCAGCTGTGGCTGCCCCATCCCTGGCAGAGTTCAAGGCCAGGTTGGACGGGGCTTGGAGCAACCTGGTCTAGTGGAAGGTGTCCCTGGCCATGCAGGAGGTTGGAACTGGATGAGTTTTAAGCTCGCTTCCAACCCAAACCATTCTATGATTCTGTGACAATGATTTTGGAACATATTCAGAAGCAGTGTTCAGTTAACTCTGTTACTTTCAACTCCATCACAACCATCTCCCTGTGACTTTCATGGCAAGATTTTCTCAAGTTAAAATTCTCAAATCCAGTCCACGATCACTGGGACAGCTCCCAGTATTTGTCAAAATGAGGAACACAGCAGTGGAGCGTAGACACTCTTCAAGACATTTGCCTTCATACCTGCAGTGAAGCAGTTGTCTTCTTGGTCTGAGGTTGCTTTTAAATGTTTTATTTATTGTAAACATTCCGCTCTGGTTTCCTCTCTATTGTGGTAAATGTCAGGATTCAAAGGACTGTCATTGGCTGACATAATGGTCACTGCCCTTCCCAGAAACAAAAAGCATGCCACAGGATCTTTCCCAAAGCTGTTGCTATACTGCGTTCATGTGGGCAAGTTTCCACCCCTTGAGGTCCAACAGCTTGGTATTCTTCCTTCATATGGATTTTATCCCCCCAAATTTTGTTTATCTTGAAGCCAGCTTAAAAACACTGATCTTGGGTTCCTAATAGATGGGAATGAAGTGGACATGCAGTGGGTGAAACACGCTTGGAGTGGAGGCTGTTTCTCTGCTGTACCACTTGGTTTGAGGTCAAACAGGAGCTATGAGCTTGGGTCCTGAATGGGTCACAATTTGTCCCACTGCAGCTCGAACAATTTCTGTTAGCTGAGGTTTGATTTCTAACATTTCTGTTGCTATTTTACACGGATTTCAACTACTTGGCAGAAGGCATGCCAGTTGCCTTGTCTAATCTTCCTTCTTGCTGATTCTTGTTTGCCTAAGCACCTCAGGAAATTACCAGAACTCGGAAAAGCTCTAAGCCAGTAATAGTATGTAATCATGACATTTGTGAGAGTTTAGATATAAAACTAAGATTTCTGCTAAAATTGCTCCTAAATCAGAACTTCAGATCCATTTTTCTTTCCTCTCTGAAGACTGTAAATAGATTCTCAGAAGTCTGAGTTACACTGTACATCAATGGAAGAATGAGGTTTCTATCCATCTTAACCAATTGCCTCTTGAGTGCCTCATCTTTCATGACCAGTTGGGTAGACCTTCAGAGACCAGGAAGAGACTTGAAGGTTTAGGTGCTAGATAAGACTTACCAAGACTCCTGTCAGACCCAGATGCCTTTAAGACTGTTATGTCTCTGTGCTCAAGTCCAATATCTTTTACGAGAGTGAAACCAAAGTTTCAAAACTGAAAGCAAAACTGTTCTCGGGCATCTTCAGACTGCTTAAATGGCTCAGCTGACTGTTACACAAATACAGTTATGGCTATATCAGTGTGACTATATTGAAGCAGCACCTAAAACCAGTGGAAAGTCAGTGTCTCCAGCTGTCAAGTTTTACATTCTGTCACATCTTCTACTAAAAAGAAGACATTTTGCAAATGCCTAAACAATTGGAAATAAAATTTTAGCTATAAATTGGTGAGCTCCAGGCTCCTAGATCACATAGGCACTTTAAAAAGCACCTCTGCACTTGATGGTGCATCCACAACTTCTCTGGGCAACCTGTTCTGGTTGCAAGGCCCTGGAACAGGTTGCCCAGAGAAGCTGTGGCTGCCCCATCCCTGGCTGTGTTCGAGATAGATAAATTCATCTACTTCGGGAGATGAATTGATATTTTTAAGATAATTGCTAACTACTGCAACGTCCTAGTGTGACATGAAGTGTTTGGCTTTATTTCCTTCAGGTTGCCATGTGCAAGCCATAGTGGGAGATGGAAAGAATAGGTTGCTCTTTCTTTGACTCATCCATTTTAGAAATGTTTGTTTTGATAAAAATTAGTCCAGTGGCCTTGGCCAGGGAGGGAATTTGATTTTGCCAGTGGCAAGATGTCAAGACTCATGGGCTCTTCTGCTTACATGAAGTTGAGAGAATGGATTGTCTCCTTGAGGCTGCTCCCTTCAGCTTTGGAGGGCACAGAGGCCTTCTCCATGAAAACAAGCCTCTGTTTTATAAATGGGTACCCATCTGCTTTCTGCAGCAGACAGTGCGAAGAGCCTCACTTGAGGTGCAAGGTGTTTACTTCTCCCACGTGAACCTTTAGTTAGTGTTACATTCCACATGACTCCCACATTAAAAAACTCCCGTAGTCAGAAGGCCAAAATTAGCTTCTCCTTACAAGCCTGAAAAGGCAAAGAGGAGATTAAAAATAATGTAGGTCACAGTAACCCTCTCAAAATGAAGTGACTGATACTGAATGCTGAGAATGAGCTTTCTTTGCCCATTTCCAGACAAAAAAAGGAGAATAGGTCCCTCTAGGCTCTGCTCTTAAAAGGAGTGTTTGCAGTGGCTTTGATTCCAGGTCCAAGGACATCTATTTTGTACTGTCTTAATTATGTTGTATTAAAAAGAAAACCTGTATTAGATTTTATCACAAAATTAAATGAGTGGTGAAAGCCAACTCAGACATATAAAACCTGTTTCAGGAGGGAATACTGTGATTGGCAAAAAGAGGGAGAAAGAGTAATATGCAAAAGAAATTAATAATATTTTCAGAAGGCACGTAGGAGCCTTTAGATATAGCAAGAGAGAATACAGTTCACCATCAAACAGTTCATTCCATATGCTGATGTGGGGATGGGGGTGTCAGAGGGTGACCCAAGCAGAAAAACTGCTAAGGAACTTCAGATGAGAGTATACATTGACATTTATTATTCAGAGAAATGGTATGATTTCTGCCCCTTTGCTGGTGGTTAAATACCTGTTTAGAATAACCTAAAACTAAAAAGTTACTTCTAATAGAATTTTTGTGCCAAGGTAATGGTAATAAAATCTAAATATATGTGCTTTATGAGTACAGTTCTGCAGCTACATTTTCTGTAAGAACCAAAAGCAGGGGAAGAAGGAGAGGAAGGAATTGGAGGTAAGTAAAACCAGCTTACAAGCAAGAAATGGGAGAGGAAATGCATTTCAGACTGAATGAGACATCTCATTTGGAAGATTTGATTTGCCTTTTTTAAAATAAAATGTAACTGAAGATCCAAGTGAAGCTTTCCTACAAAATGAAAATATGAAGTGTTTTGTCTTGAAAAAGCATGAGGTGAAGAATTGAAATTTTCAAAATAAACCTAATATTTGAAAGAATATTCACCACAAAACCTTAATTCTTTTGACTATGAAGATTATCATGTATGATTAAAAAAGTATTTGACTGAAAATGTCATTAATTTCTTTTTATAAAGATACTTTTCTCATGCCAGCATTTAACTGAGTAGGATTCTAGAATGTAGGTGTCCAAATTTATGTATGTACATAAATACACACACACACATGTCACTGAAGAACATATACACATGTCATTGTATTTCCTCTTCAACCTGATTTTCATATAGTTTATACCTTGGTGTAATAATTTGGATGCCAATAGGATCTGGTTTTGGTGTTTTGTTTTTTTTCTTTAGCCAGAATGGTGATATTGATATTTCCATGCTGTCCATCAAATTACAATCTTACAGGAATACATTAAACTATTCCCTTTCTGTATGGGAAGAAAAACTATAGCTAAAGGTGCAAATCAGGTGCATAGAGAGTCTTAAATCATGAAATGTAAAACTCTGTGTAGTCTACTAGATAAATGAGTTACTGCCTTCTCAGCTGGCACCTCCTCAAAGAATATGTGTGATTACAAGCAGTCCCTTGTTATCTTGATTGAAATGTCTATATTCTGCTGCTTTTTCAACAGCAATTGGCACCAAAAAATCATCCTGCCCTTCACGAATCTCAAGAATTAACACAGTAATCCAGTCCCTGGCAGTGTTCAAGGCAAGGCTGAAGGGGCTTGGAGCAACCTGGTCTAGTGGAAAGTGTCCCTGCCCATGGCAGGGGGTTGGAACTGGATGAGCTTTAAGGTTCCTTCCAACCCAAGCCAGTCTGGGATTCTGTGATACTGGAATCCAGTAACACCTCACAACAAAGGGTGGAAAACATTTCCCGAATTCTCCCTGACAGACATGCAGGAGCATGGTGCCAAATGTAATGTTTTGGTGGAAACAAACGTATTTTTGAATTTGAATGTAAAATTGGCTTCTCTGATTTTCATATTCGCCTTTCCTCCTTCTCTTGTTATATTAATTTTCAATGGAAAAAATGTATCAGTTTTCCCTAATAAAGAGGCTTTTGAGCTTTGCCTCATGCTTGGGCAGCAGGCCTCTGAGGAATGTCAGGAGATGGAGCAGCAGCATTCTTCTGGCTGCCGGTCAGTGGGAAAACAGCAGTGCAGTACAACGCTTGACTTACTACACTCCTAGAATTCCGGCCAGTTAGATTAGATGTGAGGCTTGGGGCTGAATCACTGACCACACGTTGCTTTTTTCCCTAGGCTTTAAAGTCACAGCCAGATCACTCTGATTATTTGATCTTTGGAGTCGTGTGTTCTCCTATCAAAATTCCTCTTACAGTTTCAGGTTCAAATGTCAGTACGAACTCAACCCTGGTGTCTTCCATGCTTTTCTGTCCTGTTTGCCAGCTTCAGCCCTTTTCACCTAAGATGATTCAATTTATTAAATAAAATCAATTTGAAAAATGCTGTTATTCAAATAAAGGGCAAATGAAGCCACCTTGTATAATTAAACCATTTTACACATGTGAAACACACTAGCTGCATCAGGGAGAAACCATCATTTTAAACGTAAAACATACTCTCCCTCATCACAGAAATGTATTCTGCCTCTTTTTTTCCTTTCCTCCCCCCAGTTTTTTTTTAGAGAGAGATATGCCATTCCTTTCTCCATCTGAGTTAAATACCACAGTATCCTTTTCAGCAGGCTTCTAAGCTAAATCTAATCAAGCTGTGTCACAGCTCTGTTAGGCAGGTTGCTCTTTCTTTGGCCTTGAATAATTGGAAGAATGTTGGCACTTGTGCCTGGGCCATGAGAACGTGACCCGAGTTGATATTTAATCTACTTCAGTGCTAGGCTGCACTAGGACTGGAGCCTAAGCCAGGCCTTGGGAGCAGTGTGTTAGCCATCAGCAGCACTCATTTTACCTTGAAATGGATTCCATTTGATGTATCATTACACTGCTCCAGGAGAATGCTTTAATGAGACAGATACATGCGCTGGAAAGGATTAAATTGTTGTCCTTTAAACTCTATTTTTTGTTTTAATTTTTTTTTTTTAGCCTTGCTGGCCTAATAGCTACAAGGTGCTGGGAAGTACCTGGGAAAGGGAAAAAGGTTACAGAGCCAGCCAAAACCAGCTAGAACTGAAGTTCCCTTGTCTTTGGATCTGCAAGCACTTGGCAGCAATTGCAAAACTCTGGCCTTGTCTTCTCCTTCACAAACTAGACTCAAGCACTGAAACTGTAGTTCAGTTTTCACCTCTTGTCAGGGGAAGTTGGTACTATGAGAGAATTTTGGAGTTGCTTCACGTATTTGTTACTTTGAAGCAGCCCTCCCTGGGCACAAGCAAAACATTCATCATTACTTGGGATGTGGGAGAGGGAAGTTTTCATTCCTCTTTTCACAGGCATATATAAACTCCAGGAACCCTCAGGAAAGAGGAAATTCCTTTCTGATCTAGGGGTTGCTCCTGCTGAGCAATCCCAAGTCACAATGTATTTCAATAGTTTGGTTAACACTTTCTTGCAGGTTTCCAGGAGAGCTTGTGACATAAGGAGTGGAAGAGAAAATCTGGATGTCAGTTAGAAGCTTTTCCAGAGAGGAGCATATATTGCCATTTTCTTGAGTCACAAGAAGGTCTTGAATGAATTGCTGAGGCTGAGGTGTTTGGAAATGCCCTAGACTCAGGTCACACACATGAGCAACTGTTTGAACTTTGCCAAAGGTGAAGGGGACCATGCAATTGGCAAAGGAGGATGAGGCAACACTGAGTTTGCACAAGAGGAAGGTGATTTCAATGACCATTTATCTCTGACAGTGAGATGTACCCATGTGGGCACGAGCTGCTGCAGGATCAGGGGTTTCCGGAACTTCACTTTTTTGTTGCAGGGGCTGTTCCCTGCAGTAGAACAGCATTTTGGGCCACGAGGCAGCACCTCTCTACCTCAGTGCCCAATATAAGGGATGTGAACAGTGGGAGAATGGATCTTTGTTGTGAAGTTGTGAGACACTAATCAGGTGTGTTACTGATTAACTCAGCCTCCTCCGGAATGTCAATGGCTTCTTTTCTTCCAGGCTACAGGTCTTAGGGGATCGAGTGTTTGTCCCTTTCATATGTACTCCCCCAAGTCTAATTTCCACTTACATTGTTAACAGAGGCCAGCACCTGCTTTTAAGTCATTTTAGCCCTTGAGATGCTGGATGCCTTTTACATTTTACAGTATGTGAGTCTTCATAAAAGAAAAGTACTGTTTCAAAATATGATGTTAGCTGAAATATTTTTCCCTCTTACTGTGATAAATCATTCTGTGGTCTTGAGAACAATCTCCTCAAAACTTTCATGTCAGGCTAAGGCTAATACTAACCTTTGAAGCCAGCTAATAAGGCAGCCTTCTAAATTTGTGTTTGTATTCCATGAAAGATCCTGGATGCATTAGTAAAGGTAATGCCAAAAGTCTTTTTATACCTTTTTTTGTGTACAAAACCCTTGGAGAGAAATGAAAAACTTTCTGTAGAACAGGTGAGAGCACTCATGGTTGTCCATTACCCCCAGTTTCTTCTCACTGTTTATTTTGGCTGTGAGCCCTCCTATGACTAGAAAGTCCATTCCTGGCTGGGAATGTTTTCTCACAAGTAGGACAGCAATGTCATACTGACCTAAAGGAGATTGTTCTCTCTTTCATTTCCCTGGATTATTTTTCTTTTCCCCTCATATGTGACTTGTTCCAAATGAAGTGATGCCACCAGACATGGTGATGTTCTGCCACTGTCAAGCAACATCTTTCACATTGCTGTGTTAGTGAATGATCTGATTTTGTTGAAGTTCAGCTTCAAGCAGTCCCTTTACTTCATCTGACATCTGCTGACTACTGGGAAAATGTTTACTGAGCTTATTTGCAGCATGGATTTTTTCCTGAAGTATTCTGATATCCCAGATTTTTGAATAGGTGACCAGCCCACCTTTGCTACATCTCTGCTTTTATTGCCTCCTTGCCTGACATAACCGTGATCCATTTTTCCTAAATCTTGCATTACAAACCCACTGTAAAACTGGTATTTCTCATTGAAATCAAAAGGTTTGGGTCAAATTTTCAAGGACATAAACAAGCCAGAGAGCAGAATATTTGCAAGACAGAACATTCCTGAGGCCAGTTATGGTTACAAAAGCAAACAAACTCTCCCCCAAATGCTAGGCGAATGCTCACCTTTCTGACCTTTGTCAGATGGCCAGGTCTTTACCACTGATTTCTGAAAGGAAGACAAGGAGTCCAGGACCAGAGGCTTCTGCTGCCTCAGTTTTTTCTTACATCTTATGCCTAATCTTAGGCAAGACACCTCTTCCTCACTTTCAGATAAATAGCTAGGGTAATGTCTGTTCTCTACTTACGTGGCATCCATGACTAAATCAAAATCACTTGTTTATTATTTACATTTATTGCATGCATTGGTTACAAACAGCAAACTCTGATTTGTCCTGTTAGCTGCTAGTATGAGGCTTCAATTAATAATTTTCTAACTAATGGCTGCTATGCAGAAATGTTGTGGTATCCTATTGGAATATGACAGCATGGTTTATATGGTGGCTATTGAAGCTGGCAAGCATGGTGTTTGAAGGATTCCCTCTTCAGAATTGTTTGTTGCATTCCCCTTGTTAGCCCTCTATAGAAAAGTGGATCAGGGGAAAGTGAGCTATCACACAAAGTGCCAAAATAACACCATCTGCTTGGCAGCAGCTTAGACTTCAGGTGACTTCATTGCTAAATCACCTACACAGCTAAAGTGTAAGAAGAGCAATAATGGAAAGCAAAGTTAAGGAGAGCCAGGAAAAATGGAAAGCTGAGAGTGCAGAGAAAGGAAAGGCTGGGATCTGTGTGGTCAGCAAAATGAAAAGAAACAAAGGATATCATGGAAGTTCTTACTGATTATCTTCACTCAGTTCAGGAACAAACTCCGCCATAGGCACTGCTGTGGGTTTCCCTCACTACACTGCAATTATCTATTTGGAGATAAGGGAATCCTAGACTTAGGAATTCATCTGCCTTCAAATATACGAGATATGGCTGTAAAACCATTTCATCCAACAAAGCTGAAAGAAAATGTGCTTTTTCAAATTTAGTTTTCTTCTGAATCACAAAATGCTCATGTTTTCAGCAAAGCTGGAACTGAAGCAGTTGCCTTCTACTGAGTTTGGGTGCTTTGATTTCATTATGCTGTGAAATAGTGAAATAACTTCAGCATAAATATTCATAGCCTATGCTTAACTTTAAACAGCTGCTTGAGCTTCTTGAGTTCACAGACCTAGTCTTCATATGTTTCAAAGAAATGACCAGACACATACACAGAGCAAAAGCAGAGTTTTCAGAAAGATTAAGAAAGGGGAAAAAAAAAAACAAACCCAAACAAAAAACCCTTTCTGAGGCATTTTTAAGAAGTCAAAAGCATATCTCCACAGCTTTTGATATTAGATGCTAAATGCAACAGATTTAGGGGAAACAGAAGGGCTTCCTTTGTTTTACACAGTACTGTCTCTTGACCTGCATTTGATTTTTCAGTTACAGTTGCAGAGTGAATAGTAATGAACTGAAAAACTCCTGAAGCTATATGAGGAAAATCTGCATGGGAACTCACCCTGTAGCATTCTCTGAAAGTGGAAATGCAGATCAATGGGCTGAATGCAGTGGAAGATAGTATGAATCTGGATTTCCTGCAGTGCTTGGAGCTGATATCCAAGCTCTGAGAGCACATCTTGCTGATGCTTTACTCATCAGTTGTTATTTTATATAAATACAGTAAACCTTTTTTTCTGGAAAAAATATTAAGCTTTCACCATTTCAGAGCTGCTCAATAATAATAATAATTTTCTTGCTAGAAAAGGAAACAGCTGACTAGTGTTTAAAACTTGGGGCTAATGTTCTAAGCAGTTCTAGTAAATAGAGCCTATCCGAGATTCACCGAATTAGTAGCCACTGGATTTAAAAGGCAATTAAAATAATTTCAAGCATTTTCTCTCTTGATGACTAGGCATGAATTTCAGTTCCAAGTTTGCAACACAGTTCATTAGTTCCTGGTAATGTTAATGGGCGATGATACTATCCCTGTCTTGTCCTAGTAGCAAGCTTATATACAGTGGAAAAAATTGCCTTTGAAACCTTTCTTCTATTTCTGTTTTCCTCTGTCTTTTGTTGCTATCTTCTTTTTCTCACTGTGATGCAGTTGTAAATATTTACTGTGGTTGGATAACCAATGAGTTTCTTAATGTGGAAATACTCTTTTTTTAGTTGCAAATACTCCTTTTATCATGCACAACATTGTTGCATTTTTATTGTTACAGAGTCATTGCAATTAAAGAAGCAAAAGGCTTCTGAGATCATCTAGGCACATTCATGCCAGTGCAGGAATGTTCTCTGCAGAATGCTTGATCACTATCTAGTTGTGAAAGGTTCATGTGATGGAATGTCTTTGGGTGGCTATTCTTCCCCAGTTCTTCCCTATTATGTATCTTGATTTTTTAGAATATTCTTTCCTAATGCATCTAGCTTAAAAAGCCTTTTCTGCTTTTTCTTTCCTCTCATCACTTCTTTTATCATGGCCATACCTTCTTTGTAAGCACCTACAAACTCTGCCCCCTGAACAAACACGTCTGGATCCACAAGAAGTCTTGGCTGAAATCACCTGTCTGAAAGAGCTACACTCAGAATACAGAGCTCTTCTGTGAAAGGAAGAGCTCAAATCCCCTGAAGTCTTTGAGGCACAACCTGCCCTGGCCAGACAGACTTCTGCTGGGCCCTCCAAGCTCAGTCCAGATGTCCTCTGCACAACTAAGATTCATATTTAAGCTTAATTGAGGGGAAAATAGTGTGAGTGAAAGCAGATCTGATCCTGAGATGTGCACAGCATCCACAACTCCCATCCATTTTAGTGGGGTTGTTCAGTTTTGTATTTTTCTTGGCCTAATGGACAAAGAGCCAGAAAGAGGCAGTGGAGCTATGAATAACTAATGTTATTCTACCAAGTGCTGGGTGCCCTCTTTCACGTTTCTGTAATGATTATAGAACCCCAGACTGGTTTGGGTTGGAAGAGACCTCGATACTCATCCAGTTCCAACTCCCTCTCATGGGCCTTGCACTAGACCAGGTTGTTCCAAGCCCCATCCAGCTTCCACTTCCCATCCAACGCCTTCCACTAGATCAGGTTGCTCCAAGCCCCATCCAGCCAGGGCTTGAACACTAATTTCAATCTCCTGTCTATCAGCTTAAAGCCCTTTGCCCTTGTCCTGTTCTCCAAATCCATATCCAGGAGCATGCTGAAGGTATACAAGGAGGGGTAGCTAAGTTCCGGTGCTTCAGTCACTCTCCTAGCCTGTTCCCTTTCCAGATTTATATGTAGCCAGAGAATCCTTAAATACTCCTGTTGATATTCTTCTCCTTTTGTACACTGAAACGGTTCTATCATGTGGAATGCTTTAGAAATTACTCACATTTAGAACCCAAGGAGACAAAAAAATCCCTACTGTTTGCAGGCCTATACACTGAATATGTTAATACTATTCAGAGTTATCTCTGCCCCAGAGATCCTGCAATCTAAATAAATGAGGCAAGCAAGAAATGAAGGAAAGGAGGCATTATCTTCTATGTTTGGAGATGTAGGAGATTTTGGGTGAGATGCAGAAAAGGATTTAGGAACCCCAAAGGGAAACTTGGGCACCTACATGTAAAATGTGCTCATCAGGATTCCAGGCTAACCACTACTAACCTCAGAAG
The DNA here is from genome assembly GCA_024733675.1 of Psilopsiagon aymara. Lineage (NCBI taxonomy): Eukaryota > Metazoa > Chordata > Aves > Psittaciformes > Psittacidae > Psilopsiagon > Psilopsiagon aymara. The sequence goes on from JANRGW010040942.1 coordinate 129,666, forward strand.
TGCCTATATTCAAGAGACACTGTGTCTAGAGACAGTTTTTATTTAAAAATACTTTTTGACCTAGAAGCCTGTACTTCTGCACAGTACAATCACATCAATCTTGGCAGCCCTGAGCACCTCAAAGCCTGGTTCACTAAACACAAAAACTCAGAAAAGGGGAGTTTGTCCTCCTTTGCTCTCTAACAGCAGGAGCAGGGATCTCACATTGTAACATCTAATTCATCAAAGTCAGTAGGGAGAAGTGGTGACCGCTGATACCATCCAGCCACAGAGGAGCCTCCCTGCTACATCACGGGTGGTGATCAAGATGGTTTCAGGAGGGAGTTGCAGTGGGAGCCCCAAACTCCACTTGTAAACAACAGAGAGACTAAACTATAGACTGGGGAAGCAGTTTAAGTTACTGATGGCCCGTGACCTGGGCACTCATTAAATGAAATGCTGAACAGTGTTATCAGGGTAGGATGTCAGCTTCTGGTGGTTTTCCATCTCAGTGTACCACTGCTCACATGAGAAACATTCAATGAAGATGATCCTCTCTTTGAAAGGAAAATGCTATTTCCAGTAGCAAAGATGACCAAGATGGGAAGGAGGCGATTAGATCTGTCAAAGGACAAGCAGGTCTGCACTTAAAGAAAGGCAATTTAAAGACGAATGCATGTTTCTCTCCCTCCTTTTCCTGCCAGTAGGAGTGCACAAGGAGGATGCAAAGGAGGCTTGTTACTGCGTTTTATTACCTAGCATGCAGACACACAGAAGGGACACCAAGGATGTCAGCTCTCAGTGGCCAGAAGGGAGCCAGAAGTGTGAGGCTGAATGCAAAGGGACTGTTTGGGAGGACTAGGTTAGTGGAAGGCTAGACAACCAAAGCCACACAGCCCTGGGAAATCCATGACATGGGACATGCAGGGGTCCCATGACCATTGATCCATGTACAGAGGAGGTCAGGGTTCAGTTTTTTCCTCTGCCTCAGGGGACTCAAGGCTCATGTCCTGCCTCCCATGAGAGCATTCTGGCCAATGAACAATGCACTACTTTGGGTGAAGTTGCTGTCTGTCCATCCTGTCCAAGCTATGCCACTAAGCAGAAAGGAATTCATGAAACCAAAAGAGCACAAGGGTGTTGGAGTGTGCTGCAGGAGTAGGGAAGAAACACAATGGAGCTAGAGTAGGGTGATGCAAGTGATTTTCAGTGTTGCTGCTGTATTTAAGTGAAATTAAATCCTCCATGCCCTCTGCAGAGCCATTCTTCTTCTCCCCAGTTGTCTGAAGGTCTATCAGTTTTCAGGAACAACATGTGACTGTTAATCACTGTCCAATCTCCAGAGATGTTACCACCAGGAGCTTTCATTCTCTAACAAAGTGGAAGTCTTCAAAGCTATATGTAAGGAAAACATTTAAGCATGGCCAAAAAAAAAGGGTGGGAGTTAACTGCATGAATGTGGTACTTCTGTAAGCAGTTTATTAGCAAAGATTGCTTTTCTGTAGTAATTTCAGAATTAAAAAGGTTAATTTTCACCTTCAATCTATCAGTGTTAGGCACTCTAAGTTATCTCTGCTAGAAGATAGTACCTGCTAAATTGGAGATTGTCTTATGATGAGCTTCTTCATACAGAAATGGCATGTCAGTTTAATATAATTTCAAAACTTGTTCTTTCTCAAAACTAAAGGATTTGTATCACAGAAGTTAGATTTAACTCCTTAATTTGGTCAAACACAGGAATTGGCAGGTTGGATATTGATATCAATGAGCTAGCCATCAAACAGTGTTAGTAAATAATATTTCATGGAATCTAAATGTTGGTAGTCTAAGGCATTAATGTAGCTGTAAAATATTTCATTAGTAGTAGCATTTTAGCTGCAGTTGATGGAGTGAACATTTACCTGTGAATTCAGGAAGACACTGTAGGATGCAGTCTTACCAATACACCTGCAATCTATCCTTGCTGACCTTCCTAACACTACATCTGATGTATTTGTAAGAGCCAGAGTTTCTGGGTAGAGCAGTAAGGGCAAGCCCTTGCTGTAACTAGAAAATTCTAGCAACATATTGCATTTGTATTGAAGTTAATCCTGAAATGTGCAAAGAATGACCCACCTCTAACATATTTTCAAATGTAAATATAAATTTTATTACTATGTGTATGCATGTGTATACATTTATTGTTATTCATGCATTATATGTATGAAAATGAGTGTAAGCCTCATAGCTAAACTACACAGGCTATAACATAAATGCCTGTAAACATGTAATTAACACAAACTTGCCTCCTGTGGACTAATGCACAGATGTTGCAACATCTCAGAATCATAGAATCACAGACTGGTTTGGGTTAGAAGGGACCTTAAACTCATCTAGTTCCATCTAGAACTAATCTAGTTCCAAACTGGTGACATGGGCAGGGACATCTCACACTATACCATGTCGCCCATGACCTGTCTAAGGCCTTGAATGCTGACAGAAACGGAGCATTTACCACTTCTCTGGGCAACCCCTGCCAGTGCTTCACAACCCTCACAGGGAAGAATTTCTTCCTTATCTCTAACCTGAACTTCCCCTGCTTAAATTTAACCCCATCACCCCTTGTCCTACCACTACAGTTCCTTGTGAAGAGTCCTCTCCAGCATTTTTTCTTTTACTTGGGGTGTTTTTACTTTCTTTGCTTTACTTGGGGTGCTGCTTCACCAGATTTACTTCCAAAATTGATGCCCACTATGCGTGCCTCGCTTGAGAAGTTCTACTCTTCCAAACTGCTTGGCTTTGCATTGCGTTATAGCCTTCTGTGTAAAACCATCCACTATGGCTCTCCACTTTGAGGGCCCAGCTCCGAAGGGCTTTGCTGAGGAGCGTTCATCTGTCCTCCTAGCAGGCCTCTGCCTGGGGGCTACTGAAGCAGAGGAAGACCTTGCCATGTCTTTCCTCCAACACCCAGCACCACAGCAGCCTACAGGTGCATGGAAGATCCTGAGCAATCACTGGATCAGGACAAAGGGGTTTTAGTCCCTCCAGCAGTGTAAGGTTGGAGGCTCTTGAGCCCCTATTACCTGTGTCAGGACAGTGCTCCTGACATGCTCAGGACCTATTAAATATCTGAAGTCTTCACACATGTATTTCTTGTGTTGTCAGAGTACAGGGCAGACGCTAACCCCTCAGCAGTTTGTAGATTAGCTATTTCTGGCCAAACTCTCAACAGCAAGACAAGGGGCAGCCCTTGATCTGTTCTAATTTAAATCCTTTCTCTCAAGTATGGCTTTCTTGAAAGTGCTTTTCTGCAAAACATCTAAATGTTGTGTTGGGTTTTTTTCCTCCTATCTGGATAAGGAAAATGGGAAAGTTTCACAAAAAACCCACATAAAACAGTCTGAGGTGAATACATGGAAAATATTTGGCCAACCTGTTGCAGTTTAATGAAGTAAAAAGTCCAAAAGTCTTGGAGAGAAAATTTTAGGTAAACATGATTGCAATTACTAGTTCCACCTTTGAAGTATTTCTTGACAGTTTTTTTTTTTTTTTTTTCTCTCACACATTTAAATAAAGGAATTAAGGATCTAAAGCCAGCACTTCATTCCAAACTCTGGCTCAGACTTAGTTGTGTGAAATATGTGTCACCAAACATTAGGATTTCACAGTATCTTCTTGCTTTAGGGCATTATTCAGGAGGCTTTTAGGTTTTATCTTTCTTATTGACAGTAAAGTTTACTAGGCTGTGGGGTAGCAAGCAGATTAGGAAAATCCTGAGCTCTTCCACCAAAGCTGGATGAGGAAGCAGGGCCTGTGCACTCTATTCCCAAGACTTCAAACACTCTAGATTCTCCCCCCATCATTTTTGCATAATCCATTGGAATCTGACAAACAAAAGACTCTCAGAAGTCAGATGGCATTTAATTTGAGTAGTAGGTAATCAGTGAAAGAGAGTATCCTGGAGAGAAGGTAATTTGTTTTGAGCTGACAATTTTAAATGGATGTGCTGGGGTTATCTGCAGTGTCAGTTCAGACAGAGATGAACTGAACTCCATTTTTCTTACTGGAAGTCTAAATCAACAGAGTCCACAGTATTTAACAGATTCTCTTTTCTCCTCACTAGAGATCTCACATCTTTTCTCACAGAGAGAGAGCTTAAGAGGAAAAGGAAAATTAAAAAAGGGAAAAAAACAAAGAGGAAAGGAAGTAGATGTAAAGGTAAAATTGCTTAGTAAATTAACTATTAAAAGCAGCATTAATCTAATCTAATGGTACATTTCCCCCTCAACTGGAGTAGGTGAATGGAGTCAGACAAACCATACCACTCTCCTGTCTCCTGGCTCTGTTTCCAAGCTGTGGTTCATAGACCACTGGAAGAGAATGGAGTGCTTGCTTGAGTCCTTGGAGAGATGCTGGGCCTTTCTTTTATAAACTATTACCTTTCAGGCATTGCCTAAAATAAAATTGGCCAAATCTCAGTTTCTCTTCTGGGGTAGAAGCCTTGTTATTGTAACACTAAGTACAGTCCAGATGAAATCTGGTCACTTTCAATGGGATCCGATGCCATCCAATTAGAGTATAAATATATTCTCAGATGTTAATGGCAAAAAATGAAATAAAAACCTCATTTTAGGAAATTGAATGCCCAAAGAAATAGAAAATCTGTGAGACCAAATTGCTAATGATGTTTCTTTAGAAAATATATGAAATTCATTTAGAAAAATTGACTGTTTTGCAGGGTTTTTTTCATCAACTTGTACTGAGTAATGGCCCATACTGAAGGGGGCAACATTCTAATAATGTGACCCTCTTCTTTTTTTTATAGAGTACAGGTCTAAATCAAGATCGATACTATTGTAACATAAAGTCTCAAAAAACTTCTAGCTAAAGGTCATGGGTCTAGAAAAAGACAAAAAAAGAAAAGATTTAAACTCTGTTCAGGAAACCACTAAAACATGCTCTTAACTTCAGAACTTTAAAGCCAATAGCACTGAAACATTTGCTTAGTATTTTGTACACACTTAAACATCCATCCGGAATATGAATGCTGAATAACAAAAGAAATAAAAGAACAGAGGGTGGCAGAAAGGAAGAATATTATTAAATAATGTTCTTTAAAGAACATGGCTTTAATTTCTTCTGTAAAATATGCAAGTATTTCCAAGAATCTGTCATTCATTTTTGCCTGCCTCTTTGCCCCAGCAATGAGATGTGTATGAATATTCCTATCAATAATTGGAGACTCTGTCCTGCAGTAGTCTGTTTTCTTTCAGGAAAGCAGTATTCAGGTTTAAAAGTGGATGAAATATCTGCTCCGAAGAATGCAAACATTTGTTTAGCTCCTTGTTCAGGCACAGATCTTTGCATTTATACTCTAAATAAAAAGAAGAAACTCATGTTTCCCTTATGAGTCACAAATCATTCTGTTTTGCTATGAATCTCAGGAAGTTTTTGTAAATTGCAAGAAAACAATTCAAAGCAAGACGTCTCATTTTCAGTGGTGGTTTAAATATGGCCAACACTTTTAAAATCAAAAGTTCTCTTAAGAAATTATTTATTGTTATCAGTGCAGCAGTTTGCTATTACAATGCATTTGAAAACCAATTTTTGCTATCCATCTTCCAAATTAAATACTTCTGGAGCTCTTGTTGTCAACACATGTTGTTGGGGAAGAGGATATTCTAACCAGAGCTGTATTTGACCTCTTACATTTTTCCCCATCAGAATTCCTAGGATTTCTCATCCTGATGCCTGGAAAGAGGCACATTCCCCAGCAACAGGTTTTGTGTGTCAACAGCTAGAGAAATTTCTGTTCCTTGGAAAATTGGTCCCAGCACATTAAGATGGAATGGCCAGCCCAGGGCAGAGTTTCCCTGACTGTGGGCTACAATCCCCAAAAGGGCCAAAGAGAGTTCAAAGCAAGCTCTGAAGTGTTAGAAACAACAGTGCTGGTCAGCAGCTGCTGACTTTTTCCTGGCTGGAAGAGTGAGGCTGTGGTTTCACAAGATTTAAGTCTTCATCACCAATTCTGGCTTCTGGAATTCCTTTTCCAGCCTTTCCCTCTTGCTTGTTTCATCTTTCCCTCCTGCAGTGCATGGGCCCCTCAATTCTCCTGGCCTGTATTGGTTTGTGGCTCTGCTGTGAAACGATCAGGAATTTGATCCAATTTGGAGGAAGACACACAAAAAACCCCAAGTGATTCTCTGCCAGGCTGTTTGTAAGCTGGAGTTATTCCCTGCTCCAGTTCATCACACAGATGCATCCATAGCTGTACTGGTGTAGCAGAGGGAGTGGTATGTTGCAACCCATGAGCAAAGGATGAGGAGCAGTGCCACTGGAGGGTTGCGCCAGCAAAACCACAGCCACAGGAGGAGCTTTAATTACGGGTGGCAAGAGGTTACTGTCTCTTGGGAGTGAGGAATTGCTTTTCAGTGCCTTAATTGCTGGCAGCAGCTCAGTTCCTCCAGAGAAGGGGAGCGAGCATTTATCCCTAAAGCCAAAATTATGACTGAGTCTTACTCTCCTCCTGCCCTGTGGGGCATGGAATGGCTGCTGACTCAGGGGGCTGCATGAAAATGGATGTTTCCAAAAGGGCCCACCTTCTCCAAATGCTTAGAAACACTGGCTTTGGAATCTCTGGGATTTTTTATCCCTGGGTGCTTAAGACAAATCAGCATCTGAAGCAGAAGTTTACTGATCTCAGGAGGACATAGTCCTCAGGAGGACGGTCACACTCTTGTGTCACTTACCACTGACTTGAATAACTTTACGTTCGTGTACATAAAGCAAAACTTGGATTCAGGGAAGCCACTTCACAATCAGAACCAGCTGATGCTCATCTTAACAGTTTCAGTAAAAACGGGGTTGGTCTGAATTGCCAAAAAGTGGTATAAATAACTTCAAGACATTGTTACAACACACTGGCTGAGCTTCACGGAGGGACTCAATGAATGCAGCAGAAAGCTGGAGAGCATAGAATCATAGAATGAACTAGGTTGGAAGACCTTTAAGATCATCAAGTCCAACCGTTCCTCAGCACGGCCAAGGCCACCACTAAACCATGTCACTGAGGGCTTTGTCTACATGGTTTGTGAACACTTCCAGGGACGGTGACTCAACCACTGCCCTGGGCAGCCTGTTCCAATGCCTGAACACCCTCTCTGTGAAGAAACTGTTCCTAACCTCCAGTTTCAACCTCCCCTGGCACAGCTTGAGGCCGTTTCCTCTTGTCCTGTCACTTGTTGCTTGGGAACAGAGAGCAGCCACCTCCTGGCTCCATCCTCCTTTCAGGCATTTGTAGAGAGTGATAAGGTCTCCCCTGATCCTACTCTTCTCCAGACAAAACCCCTGGTTCCCTCAGCCGTTCCTCATCACACTTGTGCTCCAGGCCCTTCTCTGGTGAAGCTCCAGCACTTCAATGTCTCTCTTGTAGTGAAGAGACCAGAACTGAACACAGGATTCAAGTATAAAGATTGAAGAGAACCACAAAACTGATAGATGTGAGCAGTGTAAGGGTCAAAGATGAGTCCTTCAAATACAGGTACCATCTTGTAATGTCCAAATAGCAAACAAAGGACAGACTACGATGAAGAAAAATTGCTATGTAAAACTGATAAGGAAGTTAAAAATTAGTTTCATTAAGCATCAGTGGCTTTTTCAATAGATGTTGAAGTACACATGGGAATTGGCCCTTTGGACAGGATGGTGATTGTCTGAACAAGTTATACAGTTATTTATTCCATTCATAATATTTTATCTTTCTGGTGACTAGAATCAAACTTTTCAAGAGAGTGTCTCGGCCAGAACTGAACACAGGATTTGAGGTGCAGCCTCACCAGTGCAGAGCATGGTCTTCTCTTGCAATGCTTTAGGTGTCAGTTTCAGAGGCACATAAAAGCAAATATTACATGGTCCCAGCTTAACTTCCTCAACTGCACCTGCCCCATATATAACTAGCAGACAGATTCATTCTCTAGGTGAACTCAGCTTCTTTGGTACTCATGGAAGAAGCCTCACAGAAATATAGTTTCAGCAGGGGGAAAAAGCAAGTTAGATTTCATCTGTGACTGACACTATTCTATTTTTGCTGGTTGAATTCTAGCACACGTTTCAGATCATGGCAGATAGTCAAGTTTCATTTCATTGTAATAGCGAGGGAAATGAGAAGAAAGTTCAGCCGATTAGACAAAGGGGTGCCTTTTCAAATTATCAGAGCTACCTGAGAACTTCTCTGAAATCAGTTGGATTTATTGCCTAAATGTGTTGAATTCATACATTCCTAATACACATATATGTCCCTTTGGAAAATAGCATTTAGCATTCTACATCATTTATATGCCTTTGACAATTTACCAGGAGTCTGTAAAGAGTTGAGACCAGAGTTGAGAAGTCCACAACACTGAGCATCAGACTGGTTTTAAATTGAGAAGTTTTTAAATGAAATCTAAACACCAACTTTATCATCCCCGTGAAGCCAGAATAACGGTAGACAGGTAATTTTGCCCTACTGCCTTGTTCAGACTCTGTGCGTGGTCTCAATTGCCATTTCACGTGGAACCTTTTGTTTGTGGAAGAACCCTATTTCTCCCATGAACATAGGTCAGAAATGCTTCACACTGGTTTCATGCCACATTTCTTTGTAGAATGCATCGAGTTTTCCCTGTGATCTCCACAAGTGTAGGTGTTCAAGGCTCAAATTTTAATATTGTCCATAAAAATAAATAAATGAAGATAATAAATTTGCTGAGGTTGAATCCTGATCTGGACTCCAACTTCTAAAAAGAAGAAAAACAACTCACAAATTTACTGTGCTTAAACCCAGGGCTCAAGTTGAAAATCCAGCCCTACTATTATGTATGATCCTTAGGAACCTGCGAACACTGGGATGGACACACACAACTCAGTAGACAGCCTTTATCCTTCACCATTAATCACTATAAAAACTATTGCTGTTACCAAAACTTGTCAACAACATGAGCCACATCATTGAAGTGATGCTGATGTTGGTTTCCTTCTCTTTGATGAAACTGATAGATACTTGCTTGCCATAGTATGAATGGTGTGAACTTTTTAAGACCTTGTCCCATAGAGTGACTGTCTAGACTGTCTAGAATAAGGAGGTAGGCTTATAAAATTAATATTTAAAAAAGAATTAATGGATGTTTGTTTTCCCCTCATTTTAGAGCTTTTCCGTGAATGTAGACGAGCATGGCATGGTTTTTCACAGCAACACTGAGGGGCAATAGTTCTCTTTCAACTGTGAATGAAAGCTGAAAATCTTAGAAAAGCTTGTAGGTTTTACGTATTTGCTGTTCTTTTCTACTGACGTATTTCCATCTACACATGGAACAGGAATTACCTGTGTTAGCAGCTGGACACGCAGATGGTCCCTGTCACAAACAGGTTACACGCTAAGCTCAAGCTGAAAAGTGGTTTTGTATAAGCAAAAAAAAAAAAAAAATGTTTCAGGTAATCAGTGCAAGGTAAAGTTACAGTTTCGTCTTTGGTGAACGTCAAGGTTATTGGTGAATGTCATTATCTGAAGAAAGATAACTGAGTGACTTTACAGACATTTCTGGTGAAAACATACAGACAAAAGTGCTTGGTTGCAAGGTTGCCTTATTGGTAAGGGATACAAGCATCCCTGAAGAACTGGTGGAAGAAGCTGACATCTTGGCAGAGCTCATAGGGATGGAGGTTGAAGGGATAAGGTATCATAAGATTTGAGATGGTTGAAGATGCTGCTGAATGTGTAGACCTGATGAGAAAAAGGAATGGAGTTGCAAGAGAAAGCACACAACACTGTTTAAGCAAGTTGAGTTTACATTTGTTGCTAGGTGATGAGTTTACATTGATAGCTACATTATTCATAGGTAAACCACAAAAGTGTGCTGTAGCTTTTGAGGGATGCATTTCCACAATATCTCTGTATTTGGATACCAGTCCTAAAAATAAGCAAAGAGGATAGGGAATTTTAAGGAGAGAAAAGAGAGTACAGAAACAAAAAGGGTCATGGAGGTGTGAATTCCAGTGCCAGAGGAGAAAAATCACCAAGTTAAAAAATCAGATACAGTAAGGTGAACCAAGAGGATAAGTAGGACGCAGGACCAGAGTGACAAAAGATGAAAGTAGGAGAGTCCTTTTGAAGGCAGCTCGTATATGGGGCATCAGAATTGTGCTCTCTGGGGGGATGCAAAACTGTTGTCTGCTCCAAGCAGCCCAGGCAGTGGAGTTGTTCAGAAACAGCATTTGAATTGGTGCGTCTTGTATAGTGATGCAGTGAGATGCTCTTGCCCACCCAGCTGCCTCTTTAAAGAAAAGAACAAAAAAAGAGACATAGCACAAGAATAAGAAGCCCAAAGTATGTGACAGCCAGGGCCTTGCTGACAGATATTAGAGCAGTGTGGAACACATTGTTTTCCAAAATTCTTTGCCTCGTCTCAGAGAATTGTATTTATTTTATGGGTCACAAACAAGGCATTTCTTTTGAATGTAAACCTTGGGCACATTCATCTTTGCCTCCTTTGCACAGCCCGATGAGGAGGTTAGCTGTTAGGTATCTGAGCTATTCCAATTTACACATACTAAGCATTGAAAATCCCTTCGTGTCCAACTCCTACTGTACTGTATTTCAGTCCACTGCAGGCAAACAATCCCGTTGTCTCCTATATGTTTCAAACAACAAACATAAACCAGGTGATTAAACTCCATAAACAAACAAGGTTTTCCCAGCAACAAATCAACACCTCTCCATGTCTGGTATTTGTGGAATTTGATAAGCCACCCACTTTGCTCCCTCCCTATTCTTGTTATGTCTGTCCTCAGCCTTCTTCATCTTTTATCCCCACCCTGTTTCATCCAGTCTCCAAAGGCAGGCATTCATTGTTAATTAACTGCTGAAACAACGCAAGCAGCTTGGTTCATGGGATCGAGATGGGAATGGAGCTTTAGGTCGGAGTCTAAAACTGTTTTGAAAGGCCTAAAAGGCATTGTTTCTCACTCACAGGGAGTGAGGGAGGCAAGAAGGAGGAACATATAAGACAGAAGGAGAGTTAGGGAATGTAACTGGAAAACCTCAAGCCAGAAAATTAAGACACATCTTAGTTTGAATGATAGGGGGGGTTTTTTTGTTGGTTATTGTTTTGGGTTTGGGTTTTTTTAATCAAAGATTTTGGTGTTTCTGGTACTTATGTGCCCCCAGATGTATATATTTGCCTTGTATAATGTTTCTGGGCCAGATACCTGTCTTGGTGAGAGTGGTATAAATCTGGAATTATTCAGGATTTGAAAAGACTGCCTGCATACAAGAGTTATGCTGCATAACAAATTAACTGCCTCGTATTCTGCTGGTTTATCAACAGTACTTAAAATTGCAGGAATGGCCAAAATAAATAAGTTGTTATTAATTACTCCCCATTCATTTTCAGTCAGTATTTGCTAACTATATTGCACTGGTAGCAGTAGATGAATAAATGACTGTATTTGTTCCACATACAGAAGTTTCCCTCTCACTGTGCTGTCTTATCTTACGAATTGTGTTTTCTGTTATTGACAAAGTGAAGCTGTTAATGCATGTTCTGATTCCATCTCTATCAGTAATAAGCTGAGTATGGGGTAACTGAAATAATCCCTTTATTTGATTATTCCTGCTAAAAATGCCCAATGGCTCAGAGTCTGACCTGAAGTTCTCCTCACTTATTTCAGATGCATATTACAGTAAGAAACATTCTTGAGACCTGGGGGGTTGATATTTCTATTCTGATTGTTGAGGTTATAGCTGCATCCAGAGTAACAACAGTTGTCCAATAATCCTGTTGTATTCTGCCTAATTAGAATATGGTCTATAGTTTTCTCCAGAAATTCATGTTGCATTCACCTTATTTAGGTCCAATGTAATATTAATACCTTTTCCTTTGAGTATCCTGCAGTGTTCCAAATACTTTTAGTCTGTGGTGATCAGAAGTGAAAGCATTTCATTCTATAAAGACATTAGGAGCTCTACTGCTGTCAAATTCAGCAGTTAAATGAAGCAGAAACTTAGTTCAAAGGCCAACTCCTGGAAGCATTTTCCTTTGCAACATTTCAAGGAGCAATATTTCCCTCTTGGGATTGTCCAGGACAACACGCTTATAAACTAAATGGCATGCCTTTTCAACAATGACAAATATTTCATGTCTAGCAAAAAAACCCCAGTGCGTGAATTCAGCCAACCAAAAGGGAGAAAGCTATTCAAAGAATTGTTGCTGCACTGTCTGTCATGGGGAAGGGCTGGGACTTGGTAAGTCTAATTCTCTCCTGTAAGCAACATCCACATGAAGAAATGCAGGGATTCCCTTCCCATTGTCCTGCAGCTTGCCCTGAGGCCACGTACATTAGCCCTACAAACTCATGGATACACCAAATTGTTAAGACATGGAGCAAGAGCAGCTCGAAGAGGTGCCTTGCTTCTCTTAGTGACATGGATTAGTGGTGGTGTTTTCAGTTCTACGGTGAAGGTTGGAGTAGATCTTTAAGGTCGTTTCCAACCTGGTTGATTCTGTGATTCTACGATTCTTTGCAGGTGGCTGTTGTAGGGCAGAATCTCTTCTCATAGGGGCATGGCTTCCCTCACACCATATTCCCTTGCTTTCCCTTTTCCTCTTCAGCTTCTTTCATCTTTCGTATAGGTATAGATTATAATACCTGTGAGGACCCGGGCACTATTGTAATTGTAACTAATAATTACCAGCACAGCCGAGAAAGGGCAAAGGATTGGGATTCCTGGCTCCTGATCCCTCCAAGTCTTGGGTGTTCCACAGTTCTTCTTCAGATGTGCTAATAAGGAGCGAGACGCTGAACTTGAAGGACCCAGATTTAAATATTTTGACCCACAAGCACAGATAAAGGAGATAGTTTAAGGTATTTATCTGGGATCTTCTCTCAGGTGAGGAGCGGGCACAGCCACACTGTACCCTGAAGGTGCTATGTGGTTAAATCTGCCCCCAGCTGCCTCCCAGATTCCCAGCTGCTCCAACTTCGACTCTTTTCCTGTCTGTGAGGGCACAGGACTTATCAGCACCATCTGAAATGTCCTCTGTGTAACCAAGATCTTTGCACCAGTCATGGGGGTGGTTTTAATCACTCTCAACAGGAAATAGCATGCTACATTTAAATACTGTATATAATTATCATGGGAAATATAATTAGCAAGCGTAATTAAATGGGCTTGACTGCATATCAGACTGTTTCTTGATTTTTCACTCAATCCAGCTGTTTCTCACAAGCTTTTTACTTTGAATACTGGTGGTCTGTGACAGAACCTCTGCACAGAATGAAGGAAGAATTACTTCTTTAAAAGCTATTCATTTAATCTAACTAGGCCAATTTATTTAAATGCAATCATGGCTTTTTCCAATACAACCTCCTTTACTTATTGCTTTAGATGCTTCATTTTGGAATGCCTAGATTCATCAAAAAAATATTCCAGTTTGAAGGTTTTCTAAAACCCTAAGTATAAAAAGTCACTGATAGCATGGACTGGCTGTTTAGTATGTGTTTGTTTCATGTGTGCACAATAGAGGCCTGATTCCTGATTGGGTTCTCTTAAGTGCTACCAGCATATACAAATGTGGTTCTGGGCAACCTGATCTAGTTGAAGATGCCCCTGAACATTGCAGGGGGGTTGGACTAGATGACCTTTGAAGGTCCCTTCAAACTGAAAACCATTCTGTGATTCTAAATGAATGATGCTGATCAAACAATATAATTACTAAGCACAGTGCTAGGCTATGATGATTCTTTTCCTTCCTGCTCAGAAAGGAAGCATTCTGAATTGCTGGAGAAAATATTCTGTCTTCCCTTCAATAAAGACCATAACATTGCAATAGTGTTCCAAGGGTATGTTGAGAAAATAAGTTTAACTATATTTTTATTTGTAAATGGCTTTTCTTCACTTGTCCCAGTGCCTGATCTTTGTATTAAGTCATGTAAGATGACAGTTTGCTGGCAGTTAAAGAGGCAAACCCATGCTCTCCCCTTCCTGAGCAGGACACTACTTTCATGCTGAGGTGGGTTCATGCTCATATGACCCTCTAGCAAGCTGATTCAATTCCCTATGTGAGCAAAATCCTAAGATGCTTCTATTTATCACTTTTTTTCCTCCTGGGATGCCTGAGTGGGCTGAATTAGCTCACAGAGGGATCAGACAAGAACTAGTATCAGTGACAGGGGCATGAAGCAGATGGGCCCATGCATTGACTGGGCTAGGGGTACCACCCATTCCCTTTCAGCAGAAGCAGGAGCCTAAGTCAGCCCAGCAGCCTCATCTGACTCTACTTATCACTGGAGTCATGTGGTGAAGGAAAAGGGTATCTGAAGATCATGGTACGGCATCTCCACAGTCAGGAATGTTCGAGATGTTCCCATACAGTAAAGCTAGCATGCTTTACTGAATGACACTAATTCTTAAAGGGAAAAGAAAATCCATGGCTGGTCAGTTTTTTCTGGGACTATGCTCACAGCCCTTTTTCTGACATACATATATATGATTTCATTACATAGGCATAAGGAATGGCAGAAAATGCATATTAAAGTTCTCCATTCAAACAGCCACACTGTAAGTGCTTGCAGCACACAAAAAGTGCCCCACGACTTACCTGCTGAATCACATCTCTTCCAATGAGTAGAAAATTCTATTTGGTCCACAGATAAGAAGTACTGGTGAAATCTTTTGGTCTATAATTGTGTCCAATGAGGAGTTCAAGAAAGATCCTCTATTCCTTAGAACATTCCGTGATCAGGGAAAATAAATAGTGTAATAAAATATTAGTTCAGAATGCGTAACTGCAAAAAAAATGTTGTACTAACTATAATTGTAAGACATGATCATGTTATCATAAACAGTGTATGCATGAGCTATCAGATCACCCAGCTGTAAAAATTTGATTTGTATCAGGCCTGAGCACTGCATCACTTTTCTGTTAAGTTTGTTAGACACCAAGCTATGCAGTTGATGCTAACAGTACGCTAGTTGTGAAAGGGCAAGCAAGACTTGATCTAAGTTAAATCATAGAATCCCAGACTGGTTTGGGTTGGAAGGCACCTTAAAGCTCATCCATTTCCAACTGCTGCCACAAGCAGAGACCACAAAATGGTGTGGACAGAGAGTACCTGATTCAGTGAGAATCCTGCCAGTGAAAACTTACCCTCTCAACAGATGGTTGAACAACTGAGACTATGAGAATGATCTGCATTTTTTGTCACACAGCTGTGACATGTTTGATCTAATAGTAGCACCTCCAACCCCTGATTTACTACAATGGGAAGCCACAGCCTGGGTATACTGAGGAGGTCTCCAAACCCTATATAGCAGGAACTGTGTCATTTTTACAGGGAAAAAGTGGTTGAAGTAACAAACAGCTTCCTTGTGCTGACTGAAGGATCCAGAACTCCATTCTTATAAACTATCTTCAACAAACCAACAGGCTGTGCTGTATTCTTTGGACTTTAACAAACACTATACATTTTAAGTCTTACTGAATATAATGTAAAGAAACTGTAGAGCATGTGGCTTATATAATTGCTTAATAGCAAAGAGCTTAAAGAAGCCAATTTTGAAGATGATGGAAGAGCATACATGTAATTTATAGTCATAGTGAAAGGATTTTGCTCTCTTATTTCTTCATGACAAAACCTACAAAACTTTTCTCATGCCAAGTGTAGGGGAAAGATTTTATTCCAACAGAAGCAGTAAATTCAGTACAAAGTTTCTTCTAAATCAGAGATATCAGATAGCTTTTCCAAAGTGTGGCTGACTTCAGTCAGCATTTCCTGCAGTCAAGGGACAGAAGTTGGTCACAGCACTTCATGGGTAATGAGCTGAAAAGGACATGAGTGATGCCACTTCCAGCCAAAGATGCCTGCCTGACCTGATAACCACAGCAGAGCAAACGGCAGGCGATATAATTAGAGGCCCTCTAATTTGCCTGGTGTCAAAAATGCCAAACCCCAAATTCCATGGTTTCTTCTCTAAGCACACAGTAGAACTAGTCAAAACAGCTATAAATACATTTTCCCTGTATCTGCACATTCCATAAATAGTACAAATATAATTTTACAGCAGTAGCTGAGACTTGAATAGTGGTTTTATCTGCTTGGATTCAGGTGCTTGTATAGTTTAACTTCTACTGTTAGAGTCTGAGTTTGGAAAAGACTATGGAATATAAATAATTTCTTACTTTTAAAACAACATCACATGCAACAGGGTGCTTGCTTCTTCATGGACAGGCTGACATGTGCTAGCAGCAAATATAACTTGCCCTGCTTCCACTGAAATCAGAGATCATGTGGTCCATGCCTTGGAGGAAAGGGTTACAGGATCCTCTTTCATATACTTTTAAAGTGACTTTTTTCCTGGTAGCTTTTTTTTTTTTTTGGTCTTTATTTCTTGAGAAATGAATTCATTATTATATTGTTTGTGTTACTCCTTTGTAAGTAGCTATACCAGGTTAGGGCTTTTCATGTACTGAGAAACCAGAGCAATTAATTCTACATTGGATTGTGTCATAGAATCATAGAATCATGGAATAGTTTGGGTTAGAAGGGATCTTCAAAGGTCATCTACTCTACCCCCCCTGCAATGAGCAGGGACGTCTGTGTCCTGTGTGATTTCATAAGCACCTGCTGAGCCGGAGACAGTAAATACTGGATGCCCAAAGAGTGAACATATGCCACAGAGTTGCCAGATCTTTCTGCAGAAATAAAGGGGAGACAGTAAGGGCAGAGGGAGTAGCAGATCCTTTATTCCCTTTGGGAAATCCTGTAAATCCCCAGCACTTTCTAGGCTGTGGAGCACCAGCATGTTTCAGTGACCAAAGGGAGCAAAGATCTATCCATTCCCTGGCCAGGTGTTGACTCCAAGTTAGTAGCTTGTGGAGAAGGACGGTGGCTGGATATGCATGAGCTTGTCCATTATGGCTGGATGCTTGTCCATTGTGGACATTTTCTTTTGCATTAGGATGTGATATTGTTAGCTAACTTGATCAGCTTTCATACAAACAACTTGGTGATTACCCTCTGAAGACACCAATCCCATAACTGTTCACTTTGGTAGGAGCTGGGTAAACTTTCTTCTGATGTTTTATAACATCCATTTTATCTGTCTTCTGTCAACCCCTAGTTAATGCTAAATTGAAATTACATAGAAGAGGACAAAATCTGTTGTGTAAGAGAAACTCTGCTTTTTCAGTGACTTAGCAATGAGACCACAAGTCCAGATGCCGGGAGAGTGGGGTTGGGTTTGTGTATAAGGGTTGAAGTGATGACATCCATTTCTAAGCTGTTTTGGAATTCCTTGGTATCAAAGGCAAGTTCAGTTTTAACGAAGACAGTGGACCACAGGTGGAGCTTGCTGGAACAGACTGCTGGTATGAAAACCAGGGGATTTGGGTTTTGGTCCTGCAGAGCACACACAGGGGAATGGGCTGCTGGCAGTGGGTTGCCTCTATCCAAGCAATAGCCATTGCTCAAGGCAGCTTATCCTGCCCAAGGCATTCATTGCAGTTTTGTGATCTACTAGATATCTTGTAGAATCATGGAATGGTTTGGCTTGGAAGGGACCTTAAAGGGGAATTTAGGCAAGAAAATGAGATTAGTTGAGTTTGAATTTTGCTAGAGGGAGAGCAAATATATCCCACTCAGAAGCACAATGTCTGTATGGGCTCTGAAAACTATGGGCAGGGATTTGATTTCCCACCAAAAGGACAGACA
>JANRGW010040943.1:0-19940 GCA_024733675.1 Psilopsiagon aymara
ATCCACAGAGTCCTCTTGGTCAGGCGGTCTGTAACAGATCCCCACAATAATGTCTCCCATCGCTGTTCTCCCTTTAATCTTGACCCACAAAGTCTGTTGACTGCTCACCTGTCCCCAGACATAGTTCCATACTCTCCAGCCTATCCCTGACATAAATAGCAACTCCCCCTCCCTGCCTACCCGTCCTGTCTTTCCTAAAGAGCCTGTAACCTTCCATTCCAACACACCAGTCATAGGAGCCATCCCACCATGTTTCTGGGATGCCTATATCATATGCCCATAGACATGCACACATTTCTAATTCCCCTTGTTTGTTTCCCATTCTATGGGCATTTGTATAGAGGCAGATCACCTACTTCCAACCCCCCTGCCGCAGAGAGACACATTTTTCACTAGATAATTTCCTCAAAGCCCCATTCAGCCTGTCCTTGACCACTTCCAGAGATGGGGTAGCCACAGCTCCTCAGAGCAACCTGTTCCAATGCCTCCCCACCACCACAGGAAAGAACTTCTTCCTTATATCTAATCTGTATCTACCCTCTTTCAGTTTAAAGCCATTCCTCCTTGACCTATCACTGCACACTCTTGTAAAAGTCCCTCTCCAGCTTTCTTGTCTGCCCTGTTAGGTTCTGGAAGGTTGTTCTGAAGTCTCCCCTGAGCCGCCTTTTCTCCAAGCTGAGCAAGTGCAACCATCAGCCTGCCTTCATGGGAGAGGTGTTCCAGCCCTTTGATCATCTTTGTGGCCCTCATCTGGACTCACTCAAGCAGGCCTATGTCTCTCTTGAACTGGGGGCCCCAGAGCTGAAAAAAAAGGTCTTTACAAGACTGTGAAACAGAGTGATTGTCTCTCAGCTCCACTGTTATCCCACTGTGCTGCTGCACGGTGTACAGGGAAACATTTGGTTATTCCTGACTCTTGTAAATCCCTCTGAAGTAGCTGTTTTGGATAATGATTATTAGAATGTTGGAAAGGAGCTTCTCTGGGGTGCATTGTTTGTACAAATAATACTGCAACTACATTAACAATTCAGTTTGGAGCAATAGCACAAGTTTTTGCAAGTTCCCTGTCTGTTCCCACTTATGACACATCATAGAAAACCAGCCTGGCTGAACAGAGAGATATTGCTTTAACTCAGGAAAAAATAAAAATAGAGTTTACCACCTGTGAAAGAAGGTCACGGATGTTGTTAGGTTATGTAGAGAAAAAGTTAGAAAGGCAAAGGCACAAAGGGAACTAAATCTGGCCACTGGCAAAAAGACAATAAAAAATATTTTTACAAATATATTAGCAATAAAAGAAGGGCTAAGGAGAACTTCTATCCTCTACAGGGTACTAAGGGAAACCTAGTGGCTGAGGATGAGTTAAAAACTGAGGTACTTAATGCTGCCTTTGTCTTAGTCTTTAATAGTCACCTCAGCCATCCTCAGGGTACTCAGTTCTCTGAGATGAGTGGCAGAAATGGGGAGCTGATTGAAGTCCCTATAATCCAGGAGGAAAAAGTTAGAAACTTGCTGCTCCACTTAGTCTATAGAGCAAGATGGGTTACACCCAAAAGTGCTGAAGGAGCTGGCAGAGGAGCTCGCTAAGCCGCTTTATATCATCTATCAACAGTCCTGGTCTAGTGGACAGGTCCCAAAGGATGGTAGGCTGGCCAACGTGAAGCTTCTCTACAAAAAGGGCAGGAAGGAAGACAGTGGAAACTACAGGCCTGTCAGTGTGACCTCAGTGCTGGGGAAGGTATTGAAGCAGATGATCCTAAGTGAGATCATAAAGCATGCATGGGAAAATGGAGATATCTTCTCCCAAGAAACAAGAGATAGGACAAAAAGCAATGGTCCCAAGCTGCACCAGGGGAGTTTAGACTGGATATTAGGAAAAATTTCTTCACTGAGAGGTTAATCAGGCATTGGAGCAGGCTGCTCAGGGAAGTGGAGGAATCACTGTCTCTGGAAGTATTCAAAAACTGTCTAGATGAAGCCCTCAGTTGTGGTCTTGGTGGTCTTGGAGTAATGGTGGGACTTGATGATCTTAAAATCTAGTTGATTCTATGATTCTGTTATTTTAGTTTCATTGAAGTTTTAGTATACTTTAACTAAATTTGTCTATGTAGAAGCAAAATGATTTTTTCTTCAGGTAGATACTGAATGCTCCTTAGCACTGTGCTGGTTTTGTCTCAGAGACATCTAATTTTATTGCTAGTAGCTAGTATGGGGCTGTGTTTTGGAACTGTAATGAAATAGTGTAGCTAACATAGAGATGTTTTCACTACTGCTGAGTAGGGCTTACACAGAGCCACAACCTTTTCTGCTCCTCACACCACCTCACCAGCAAGCAGGCTGAGGGCACACAAGGAGTTGGGATGGGACACAGCCAGGACAGCTGACCCTAACTGACCACAGGAATATCCCACACCATATTGCATCATGCTCAGCATATAAAGCTGGGGGGAGGAGAATGAAGAGGGGTGTTGTGAATGATGGTGTCTGTCCTCCCGAGTAACTGTTATGTGTGATGGAAACCTAATGTCCTGGAGATGGCTGAACACTTGCCTGCTCATGCTAGGTGGTAAATAAATTCTTTGTTTTGCTTTGTTTGTATGTGTGGTTTTTGTCTTATGTGTTAAAATGTCTTTATCTCAAGCCATGACTTTTTCTCTTTTACCTTTCCAATTCTCATTCCCAGCCCACCTAGGAGGGAGGGAGCAAATGGCTGTGTGGGGCTTAGTTGACAGCTGGGGTTAAACCACAGCAAACACCTAAAGGAAACAAAGCATTCATTAGTCTTTTGGCTACATTTGAGCCATGTTAACCGTGGGGACATTCAATATAGGGGACCAGAGCAATTCCAGACTAATCTGAAGTAAACTATTGAACTTCATATAATGAAGCTGCATGGGCTTTAGCACCAGCTACTTCAAACTACCGATCCTGTGCCTTATCCTAGAAATAAACTTAAAACCTTTTAGATTCTTGGATCTGAAGTCCTACCAAAGTATCATCACAGATTAGAGTCTTCAGTTAAATAAATGTTGCTTTTTGGAACTGGGAACAGTGCAGTAAGAAGAGGGATGTGCCTTACCTTCATCAGTTCTGCTTTTCACACTTTGCTTTTCAGATGTAACCAGCTGTGGATTAGGACTCCATATGACATGGGCCTTCCTTTCAACTTCATCAGCCATCATAGGAAGATCCCTAGTAGACAATACTAGATGTGGATTGGCTCTTTCACTGCACTTTGCCTGTTGGTGTTGACTGCTTTGCTTGCTATTGAACAGGCATTTGTGGAAGATGATGAAGTTATGAGCATAATTGTGCACGTACATGAATACAGCAACAAAAAAAAGGTATCTGAAAGTTTTGCTTAACAATATAATCATAGGTTTATACTGTATTTTTCTATGACCTAATTTTAATAATTCAGACTATTACAAGTCATGAAAATAAATTTCAACTGATAATAGATAATTACCTCCCAGAGACAGTCTAAATGAAAGAAATAGTTTATTTCAAAGAAATAATATGTTTAGACTGCCTTTTTTTTAAATCTATGAAACAGCTCGTATCTAATTATTTTTATTAGACTCACAGCTGGCACCATTCAGAAACCTCTCAACCTTCCAGTGAAAGGTTAAAGTTATTAAAAAGAAAGAGAACTGCATAGATGCGCTAATTTTCTTATACTAATGGAACAATGAAATAAAGGAAGCTTATTTTTTGTAGACTAACTTATCTGCCTGCTTTGCAGAGGGAGAAGAAATTTCCAAAGTGTTGTTTTCACTTCTTCTCAACTTATGAATTCAGGGCTGTTACCTCTAACTGCTTACAGCTTGGTTTTTTTGTTTCTCAGGAATGTTGTTAACAGAATCAGTGGTAACAGAATGTCATAAGAACTAAAACAAACTTTTGAACAATTTAAGGGAGTCACTAACTCAGTCTGGTAGTTCAGTGGGAAATTTCCTGGTTCAAATAGTAGGAAAGGGTAACATGATTTATAATGTGCGAAATATTCTCTCTACAGTCTGATTGTTTGCTGTCACATGCAAATAATAATGAATACATCAATCTACTAATTGCTAATCAGACCCCATGCTGTTTTAATAAATTCACCTACTAAGGTTGTTCTGTCAATATTTAATTAATGCAGCATAATATAATGACTAATCCTGTTAACATCTGTTCATAGCAAATATGGAGTTCAGACATTTTGCAACACAGCGCAGTTTTCTTCACAGGAAAGTGGTGTTTAGATAGTGTTTTCCTTTACATAGCAAATGTTATCTAAGACATCCAACAGCTTACAATACTATCTATTTTGAATGTAACAGCACTTATATAACAGCTTTCGAGATGCATTGTTTGGGGTACTACAAGGAAGCATTTGAATATTTGTCTTAGCTGTTAAGCTTATCACAAAACCTGTGTTACAATTTATGTAACAAAGCCGTGTGAGAAAGAACAACTTATGCTATTGCAAAAGGCAGCTGTCTAAAAATGTGTGCCCTTATTTCAAAGTGATTTCAATTTGGTCAAGTGTGACTTCTCCACCACACGTGGAATGGTCAAATAAATCCAAATAAAAATAAACTTTCTGTTGTGTGAAATACACCAATTGACATTGAATTTACTAGAATTCAGGTTAATAAAATGATAATTTAAATTAGGTTTTCCAGCTATCTTCATTGGGTGTCTTTTAAAGTGTAATTATGCAATGTCATAGGTGCAAGAACTGCGTATGTATATTTGCATATTGACCACTTTAATTCCCGACAATATGTAAGATCCTTGCAATTTCAGTCATTATAAAGCAAATTGGCTGGCAAACGATCAATGAAAAGCATCAGAAGTACTTCATTTAAAGCCTATAAATGCAATTAATAGTACTTCATTCACTCAAAAGATAAGTAACTACAGGAGATCTTAAGGAATGATTATTGTTTGGTTTCATTAAGAGTTTAACAGTTGCAGAACTTTACATCTAGTATATTCAGCAGTTATTTCTACTCTGCTTAATAGAAAGGAGAGTCTTTTGGAAGGAGAAGAAAAGTAAGTATTTATTCATAGATTCATAAGTATAGGTGTGTTAAGTACATCACCAGATTTAAAAAAAGTGATAGAATATATCAGTTATCACCAGTTATTTTTAAATTTAGAAGACTTTATGGGCCCTATATATGGAAATTACCCCTCTATTTACAAGCCTAGTTTCAATATAATTTATCTTTTTTTTTTTATTAATTAAAATACTTTTACTCAATATACTTCAAAATGATAATATTTTTAATTTCATTTTTATTATAGCATTGGGGGGACAGGAGTGCAGAGCTGAGTCACCATGCAAAATCACAGCAAACCTTCCAACTCTCTTGATTTGAAGAGAGCATAAAGAAAAATGCACAGAAAAACTTTTATAAATTGTTGTTTAGAAAATGAGTAGACATAGAAGTTTGAAAAATTGAGGTGAGCAGAAAAATAATTTTGCTATAGTTTGATACAGGAGGATTGTGTGGATTGTTTTGATTTTTTACTCTAAAGCAAACACAATAGAAAAAGTAATGAACTGATAAGAGTGGTAGTAAGGGAAGTGGTGAATGGGAAGTCTGCCCTGCTGCCAAAACTGTCAATGTCATGCCATGCCACAGCCTATTAGCTTTACCAGATGTGTGCACGTTAGATAATTTCTCAGTGATACACAATTTATAAAATACTATAATGCTCTTGAAAACGGGAATGGCAAGGCCATTTAGGCTCTTAAGAATGTACTAAACTTAATAAATAATAGGATCATGTATCGAAGAAGCCTCCTGGAAGACAAAACGCTCTATCATCTACATTTTGACTGTATTAATTGGGTTAAAAATAAAAGCTGGTAAGAGATGCTGTGAAGCTATCTTAAACAGAGGGGGTGAGAAGATATGTCCTTAGAAAGCCAAGCCCGCATTAGGAAGCTAAACTTACTGGGACAGAAAAGAGCAATTCCCCTCAAATCTAGTTAAGTTACTAGATCAAGTAAAGAGGACCTGTAGGACTGACTTCACTATTCCTTGTGGTAAGGGTTAATATAATTCTAATTTTGCAATAAAAAGTTAATCCTGTACTGGAAAAGACCTCTGTAAATTTGGCTGGTGTTATGTGCTATAACACAGGTTACTTTGGGGAGAATAAGACACAACATCTGTTCAGAAAAAAAACGAGTTTAAATCAAATGTTGTTGTAGGCAAATCAGATTTTTGCAATCAGGCAGCGATTTGAGTATCTAAGGAAACAGTATACACCATTTTGCAGTTGGGGATCTGCCTGTATCAACTGTTAGGCATAAAGACAGCTCTCTTGGTAAACATTATCCAGTGGAGAGGAAGGCAGTTCAAACAGGATTCAGATGGGCAGAGAATGTCAGTATAGGTAGCTCAGATAGGTTAAATCTTACCCTTACTCACTTGCAGACCTAGATGATGAGATTCAGACAGTTTTGCAGCTCTTCAGTCTTCCAAACTGATATATACTTGCCTCAAAGCTGTATAATTTAAAATGCTATAACCTCTGATTTCATTCTTTGGTGTTTAATTTGTTAGCATTTAGTGTCTTAGATGCATTTTTTGAAGTGAATTTCTCAGTAAATCAGCCTCATTTACCAGGTTTGCAACAAGAAAAAACTTCAAAGAGTGCAAGCAGGATTTCTTTCAGAGCAACCAGTACTAAAGATGGACCTTTGGAGTATATCTAATATATTCCAGATCTCCTGAATAGTAAGGAACAGAAAAATGCAAGTCCTGCAGTGATGCAGATCTTAGTGTTCAGTGTTCTTATTTGTACCATTAAGTCACTTGGAATTATAAATTAAAATGGATAAGCATTCATTTTCATTATCATTACTTTTTCTCACTCAAATACTTTTGAAATCAACCTTTGCTCTTGTTATTATCTTTCCTTATCTTAAATTCTGTATAACAAATTTTAGGCAATAGTTATTTGGCCTTCTATAATAACAGAAAAAATAACATAATTCATTTAATTGGCTACATTACAAAATTTCAAATTACTTTCAGTGTTACACTGTTTCAGATCTCCAATACAAAATAGCACCTCTTTTTTCTCTCACTAGACAGACAATCTAGCAGTGCTTAATTAAATGGTCTAAGGATGTCATAGGCTATTAATTTTAAGGTAACTTTAATGGACATCCAGTGTTCTCCCACGTAAAACAGGCTTAATCAGTTGTTCCCTGTTTGAATAAAATACAGTAAATTTTTTCATGACTACAAAACATTCATTTTTTTATTCCACATATGTATTATGCTTTGAATTCGCTGTGGACTCTTGAAAATGTTATAGTTTCTCAGATCTTTACACTGCAAAGTCAGAAAACTGGATGTGTGAATCAAATCCCTGTTGCTAAGTAGTATTCACGTTCATAAGTTAAGGAGAAAAACAAACAGTAGTAACCCTGGTTATGTAATTATGAATCTATAGCCCAGTGGTTATGACACACAACTGTGAAATGGAAGAAAATCCCGTTTTCATTATATGGGTGTCATTATTGCCATTAGCCACATCTGAAAAATGGTGGATCCTTTTATTTGACTGTGTAGTTATCTCTGACCCACCCCGAGGAAACAATATGTGCTGTTAATCCCCTGTGAATAGAAATATCTATTGTTTAATATCTGAGTTATCAATTCTGCCTCAAGGGTAGACAGGTACCATGCCTATATCCCAACACTCTTTACTTCATATTTGCTAAACACGTGTTGGCCCTCTGTTCTGCATGCTGTGGATCTCAATTGGAAATGTACAGTTCTGTCATAATCTTTATAACGGACTCACTTGTTTACTTGGAATTATAGAATCATGGAATGGTTTGGGTTGGAAAGGACCTTTAATGGTCTTCTAGTCCAACCCTCCTGCAATGAGCAGAAGACATCCTCAACTAGATCAGGACTCCACCCTAGAAGTCAACACTTAGAAGTGAATTAAAGAGATACTACAATTTAAGTATTCAAACTTTTAGTGAACCATTCTTCACTGAAGGTGTGTGGTAGCAATGTAGTAACTAATGACCACTGTAATATTTTAACCAATTTTGTGATCTCTTCAGCTTAATCTGACAATATCAATTTTTCAAAAATAACTGTCAACAAACTATATATATGCACCTTTAGCTCCCAATGAAAATAATCCCTTGTTACTTATTACATTGTTTTTCATAAAACAGGATAGTAAATTTAAAAAAAAAAAAGCAAACCAAAAATAAAACCACAAAGAAATAATCTCAGTTCTAGAATTTCATCACCACTCCAAATACAAAAGTTCAGAAGCATTTGTTGCATTTATGTATTTTATAATATTCTTTGACATTTCTATAGTCCTTTTCTTCGCTATATACTTTCTGAAAATAGGACCAAAATTGAGTAGCATTTCACTCTGTGACATAATTCTAAAATACAAGAAAAGGTCCTTAGTCTGAGCTACCATAAGCTTTAATTCTGCTTCAGAAAATCAATTTTCACTTATAAGAATTCTAAGACAAGACATGTCAGCATTGTTTGGAATTATGTACCAGGTAATGAGGTATACCTCATCCAGTGAAATTATGCGAAGAATTTATATAGCAAAGCTATAATTATTTATATTGGATTTTGTCCAATGTATGAAAGTTAATAGTTTTATGAAATGAGTCTTGGGAGCTTTAGTAATTTGAAAGGGTTCAGACAATGCTTTCTAATATAAAAAAAAAAAAGTGGTATCATTCTTAGTGCCTTCCAGCTCACTGGAGATACTGCACTGAAGAGAAATGACACTAAATGGCCAGCTTCATTTCCTGTGACACTTATAAATTTTCTGAAGCTTCCCTACCCAGGTGTTAAAACTAGCTCATGCTTATTTAGCTCTTTATGAGATATCAAGAGAATAAATTTAAAATTACATGTAAACGTACTATTTACTTTCTATTTATAGAAAATGTGTAGAATGAATCACAATTAAGAAGCGTTATTAACCCAGTTATTTTATTTTGGTGACTTAAAGCCCTAAAATTAATTTCTTGACATTAATTGGACATGGAATTATTTATCTTTTTTCTATTGCTGGAACTGAAGAAAACTTGAATTATTATCTATGAAGTACATGTTCTACTGTAGGGCATCTGAAGGCTGCCTTTGGCTGGAATGCTTATTTGCATCTATACTGCAATTCTAGGACATCTCTAGAGCATTACAGATCCATGTAGTGCATACTTATTAAAATGTTTACCAACATCATTTGCTGTACCTCCTTCAGAGCACTTTTTTGCATGAGCCACTTCATAAAGGACACTGTTTGTCCTTCCTTAACAACTATAGTGATCTATCTTCATCAGAAAGCATCTCTTCAGGGGAAAGATGGAGATTTCAACAGGTTATGTCTTCATTAGCAGGTAAATCAAATATGATAGAAAGCGCCTTCTTTTTCTAAAGGCATGTCCCAGCTCATGTACACACAGGCAAGCCACCTCTTTGCCCGCAAAACCCCAACTCATAAATGAGACCACAGTCCAGTGGTAGGGGAAAAATAGACCACAAAAGCCACTCAGATTAACACAGTATATTCATAGCGCAAATTGCAGGCTGAATGTTCTTAATCTGCTGATAATTCTTTGAAGATAAACACTCTTTGGGGATATGGGGCTGCCATGATTATTCTACAGTTTGTTCCTCAAATCACTGCTGAAGCAAGAATATTGGTAATTTCTCAAAGCACCTTCATTTTTTCTTTTCTGATATATAAAGTTTGGGAAGGTCCTGTCTTGTTGATTTGGGTTTTTTGGGATTTTTTGGTTGGTTGGTTGTCCATTTTTTGTTGTTGTTTTTCCTTTTTTTTTTTTTTTTTTGGGGGGGGTGTGTATTTTTGTTTTGTTTGTTTGTTTTATTTAGCAAATCAGAGAAGCCCTAGAAGAAGGTAATCATGAAATCTAGCACTTTTCCTGCTGATGAAGCCTATTACAAGGAAAATCTTACAGATACACTAGTAGCCATTGGAAAGCTCTAAAGTCACTTTAATTATAAACCCTCAAGGACTGTATATAGGTGAAAAGGACAACTTCCACCTGTCTGCTCTGCCTGATACCCAGTACAATGACATTTGACTTTGTGTGATGTGAAACCAGTGCATAGACTCAATACTCTCCTCACTTATGTACTGCTACAAAGAAAAAAACTATTGGTTGCTTTAAAGTGAGTCTTCTGAGATATTGCAATCGATAATGCAAATTGAGGTTTCCACTTACTTTTCTTCTTCGACCTGTTCATCTTTTTTTATCACCAGGAGTCAAAAAGGCTGATTTTTCAATATGCGTTTTCCTATGGTTCTTGACAATAATGAAATTCCATAAGTTAAAAGACAGAGGGTAAGAATGCATAGAGGGCATGATTCTTAGGCAAGGTAGTATGTTAATGATAGATCTAAGCAGTCTTTATAATCAGAGATCTTTGAGTTGATATATGAGCTTGCAAAAGAGCAATTCATTACAGTTCTTGCAATGGCAGCTTCAAATAATCATCAATAACTTCTTGGCAGTTAACACAAACGCATTAGCAGAGAGGGCAAATAACATGATCTTACAGTCAGGGAAACACTGGAAACTATGCAAGCGTCTATCAGGAATGCATATTTAGTCCTAAACTAATTAACCTAATAAAAGATAATTGAATAAGAGAATAAAATTATTGTATTCACCTAGAAGACTAAACAGTTTCTTTAACATTATTTCTGTACTGCATTTGTTACTCTTACCCTGTATGAAAGATGAAGTACTGGAATCTCCATTTAAATGGAACACACCTCATTGGAGTATTTGCTTAATTGGGACATCTCCTAGAAAACTAACTTGGCTGAAAGGCTAAGCATTCTACTTAATTCTAGATAACAGTGCAACCAAAACTATTCTTTCCCCACTGCAGTTGCAGGAAAAACATCTGTTGATTTCAGTTATTGCAGAGATACTGATAGAGCTGATGAAGAGTGAAATAAGTATGAAGAATAAGGTATGTCTTTCTGTTTTAAAGACAGAAAAATTATTTCTGTACTAAAAAGTAAGACCCAAAAAGGAACTTATTCACCTAATGGTCAGATGCTTAATATTTTAGACAACAGGACTCTGGGAGAGCTCTCAGACTGCTTTGTCAGACACCTGTGCTCCCAATGCTACATTTTAGAAGCAATATGGAAGGGGGTCTGAAACACATAGCATCAATAATTAAAGCAGCTAATGACAAGGTATTGTTAACCACTTATCAGGAGAAAATAGGAAGGTCAGAGTGCTTCTGAAGTGTCACCCTTTTCTGAGGATGCTTACTACCCTACCAGCCTGTAGGGTCACACATCTCTGTCCCTCTGATACTTTTTTCAGTATAAGTGCAAGCAATCTGTTGTTTCAGAGGTGAACAGCATGCACTCTTCTCCAAAAATATGCAGGTAGAGTAGTTTTTTTGAAGCTCTGTCACAGTTCAACAACTGAAAAGCAGAATGGTTATTGTACAGCTGAAAACAATGGTAGTTTCCAGATATTTTTCTGAAATATTTTGATAAAATTTGCATTGAACATTTGTTAATTATAAAAATCCTGTACCAAGACAAAATACAAGTTAGCGTGCAAAGGAGGAAATATCTATTCAGATAAGTGTATACAGTGGAGATAATTTTTTAGTAGTCGTGGGTTTTCTGCTCCTCAAGCTGAGAAATGTTCCTGTCTGAGGTTAATGCTACGAGAAAGCACAATAAGCAGTTCTGCACAAAATCTACAATCTTTTTCTTTAGATGCATTTAATTATTAAATGTCTTT
Organism: Psilopsiagon aymara; assembly: GCA_024733675.1. Taxonomy (NCBI): domain Eukaryota; kingdom Metazoa; phylum Chordata; class Aves; order Psittaciformes; family Psittacidae; genus Psilopsiagon; species Psilopsiagon aymara. The sequence continues at coordinate 11,813 of JANRGW010040943.1, forward strand.
TTTTTTTTTTTTTTTTTTGGAGGTTCATGAGAGCACAGACTGTCATAGGATGGTAACTGCAGACTGAAATCCTTGGGGAACTTAACTTAGATTCTTTTTTGGTCGTCTTTATATAATAGATTTCCTTTATAGTTTGTTTCTCAGAGAATACCATTACTTCCATTAGACAAGCAATAGCTAAAATCCATTCACTTACTTCACAACAATTAATCTAAATACCTGCTGGAGCAATTGAAATAAGGTTCTGACCCCTAGGACGTGAGGCACCTACACCGAGACTGAATCCTAGTTTTTAGCATTCTATTGTGCAATAATGAAACATTAATAATATTATTACCCTCCCTGTCTCAACTGTTATACATTTTGAATAGACGAACATTTATACCTCACTATTAGGTTATTTCCTGATTGGGAGATAAAGCACTTGACAGGAACACAGTGTATTCTACTCTAGTCTAAATTAATTTCAAGTATGTATGCTTTTGAGAAGGTATGTTGTATAGCAATGCCAAATCAAAGTTCATAATTGTTACAGTCAGAAGTCATTAAAATAAACCTGAAACACAGACTGCTTATAGGTGTGATTTTTCTTTAGCTCACACAAGTTTTATATGCTATAGCAATACCATCAAAACTTCTACCAGTGTTGAAGACAACCATATACTATTAAATAGTCAATCTTTATCTTTTCAGTACATAGAACTTTCTGATCATTTAATATCTGGTATGATTTTTTTTTTGATCCAAAGATAAGCCAAGAATCTATCTCTATGTTGCTGTTCTTTTACTGAAAGACAGGTGCAAAAACAAAAACCAGTTGAAATTCATTGTATGTCCTTTTGATTTCTGCATTCATTTTTTCCCAAGTAATCTATGGTGCAAGAAGAATGATGCATGCATAGGTAGTGACACAATAATTAGTTGTCAAGTGTGTCATGAACATAGTCCTAAAAGCAGTGAAGCACTTAAATGTTTCCCAAAGCTTAGACACAGCATGGTAGTCTCAGGAGTATATCATTACATAGCAGCATTGCCCAACAGAGAATGGTTCAAGCTCCCACTTCTAAACACTTGGTTTGAAGCAGCATTAAGTCAAAATCAAAAAACTTGGAAATCAAGTGATTTAATTCTCAAATATCATCATACACATCCTGACACTTGTGTCATATTTGATAAAAAATAAACCAGTCATCAAACCTGAAATTTGGGTTCTCGTCATTTACCAGATTTTTTCTTTAACACCAAGAAGGGGTTTAGATTTCATAAAAAGTGAAACTGAAAAATAGCAATATGCAATTGCATAGACCCAGTCAAGGACTCAACCACCTGAAGTGAAGCTCAAGGGAAATTGAGGTACCTAATCTAAAATTATTTTCTATTTATCTGTGGGTGACTTCCTAGCAACTGATATGGTAAGTGGATTCCACAAACACCCTTAAAAAAATTAACATTGTCTGGTTCACTAAAATCCTACTTCTGTGCATGCCCAGCTCTGTCCTATCTAAAGAGCTTAGGAAACCCCTCACCTGTGACAGGATTTAGAAACTAAGGATATCAAACAGTTGGGGCATAGCACAGCCCAGCTGTTCTGTCAGGGCAGGGAGACAGCAGCCAAGTGGGACAAGGCAACTGTCCCAGCTCCCAGCAAGGAGAAGGGCAGCTGAGGGGAACAGTCCCAGCCCTAGGAAAACACACCTCCCTGGGGATGGGCAATAGGCAGAGGCTGGATCAGTATATTATACTACAGGTGTTAGTCAGGATCAGGCACAGTGAGGGTACCCAGTATCAGGCATAGACCTGGGATAGCCAGGCTCAGGTGTCTGCTCACAAATCAAGGTCAGGATCAGCACTGCAGATACCGAGGCCCAGGCATGGCTGCAGTGTAGCTGCAGCTGAAATCTGGTAGACATAGAGCCTGTCTCCAACAGAGACTGATGGACCCAGACTTGTGTTGAAGTAGGGCTTCTGGGCCCATGGGTGTAAGGGTCCCCAGGCAAGGCTGCTGAGCATCATTAAACACCACTAGTGCCCTTGGGACCTTGGTGCAAGTTCCCTTTGCTGTGACAATCAAGAGTATTCACAAATCTTGTCTTGCTCTGACTGCTGGACTTACCATTTATGATCAGTTTCTCCTACTGGTAAGCTAGAGCAGCTCCTCATTTTGCTTCTGCTTTTGGAAAATTTTTATTCTCTCAATGCTTTCAACAGAAAGTAAGTTGTTGTATCTCTGCGAATGGCTGTAGGTACCTTTATTTCTATCTAATTTAGATAGTTATCATCAAGGCATGAAAACCCCATGAAACTGGAGGCAGTGTTTTGCTGTAGTGTTTTCAGACTTCTTTTTTTTTTATATCAATGACTTCTTTTTTCCCCAGTGCATTTAATATTTTATTAATACTCTTAGTTTTATATAATTTTTTACTGAATATTTGTGTTCTTCTCAGGAACTATTGTAGTCACCCAAATATAGATCAGACATCAATAAATGTGAAGCCAGATCTGCTGTATCTCCCAGTACTTCCCTAGAGGTCACCTAATATGTTGGATTACAAAACCACAATACGCAAATAATTTTGCTTGCTTTTGTGCCAGTGTCATACTAGCAGGAAGTGATGACATGAGTGTCTATTTTGTGATTAAATGAAAATTTTTCTTTCCAAAGAAATAAGAGGTATACTTTGTTGTTGTTTTTCTTTTTTCTAGTTTACTATTCTTAGAAGGTTGTGGCAGAGGAAGGGTAAGTTTTAGATGTAGCTTCTTCCTCTGAATACCTATCATTCCTTTTTTATTACATACTTCTTGTGATTTTTTTTTCTCTACCTATTTTGAATTTTTTTAAAAACCTGATTACTTTTTTCTGTCAAAGCATAATTCAAATTAATTTTTAAAGGAAAAAATAATACAGGAAATTATGTTTGCAAGTAATTTTGGCTTATTTTAGATAATGTCCATTCTAATATTCTAACAATCTGTTTCTTACTAAACTAAACCTGGTCATCTGTATTAACTGAACACCATATCTTTCACTGAGGAAGCCATTTTTTTTTCTTTTTAATGAAGACACATTTTTCAGTGTTTTTATGGTGATATGAAGTTTTTTTTAAGTCAGTAGAGCCAGGACAACTAGTGCCATTAAAGCCCAGAGCCCATGGTGTGATATAGTACCTTAAGAGTAATGCAGTACTTTCCCAGCTATGGTGAGATTTCTGGGTGACTTTAGTCTGTGTTTGGTTTACATGGCAAGATGTTAGTAGTGGGGGAGCTGCAGGGGTAGCTTCTGTGAGAAGAAGCCAGGGTCTGCCCCCATGCCAGACAGTGCCTGTTCCAGCCAGCTCCAAAACTGACCTGCCACTGACTGAAGCTGAGCCCATCAGCAATGCTGGTGGTATCTCTGTGACAGCATAGGTAAGAAAGTGTGAAAAACAATGTGCAGCAGCTCTGGTAGATGGGAGCAAGAAGAGAGTGAGAGAAATAACCCTGCAGCCACCATGGTCAGTGAATGAGCTGTAGAAAATGCTCCATGCACAGAGAGATTCCCCTGCAGCCATTGGAAAACACCATGGTGACATAGGATGGCACCTATGTAGTGCCATGGGGGACTACACTGGAGACACAATTCACACTGCAGTCTGTGGAGGAGCCCATGTCACAGCAGGTGGAGATGCCCTTAAGGAAGCTGTAGCCCATGGAGAATCCACACAGGAGCAGTCTCCTAGCAGGAGCTGTGGCCCATGAGAGAGGAGCCCACACAGAAGCAGTTTTTCTGGCAGGAACTGTGGCCTCTGAGAGGTCCACGTTGGAGCAGCCTGTTCCTGAAGGACTGCACCACGTTGAAAGCACCCACGCTGAAGCAATTCTTGAAGCACTGCAGTCCATGGGAAGGTCCCATTTTGAAAAAGTTTGAGGACTGTTTCCCATGGGAAAGACCCCATGCTGGAGCAGAGGAAAAGTATAAGGAGGAAAGAGCAGAGGTACTTCTATTCTATCACCTGATTCCAACTGTGTTCCCCATCCCTTCTCCACTTCTTGGGAAAAAGGGAGGAGGAGAGGTGTTTTTATTTTTGTCTTTTTTTCTTCTCATCATCTTTTTTTTTTTTTTTTTTTTCAACAAATTAAATTGATTTTCCCCATGGTGCATCTGTTTTGCCAGTAGCTCTAACTGGTAAGACATCTTCCTGTTCTTATCTCAATTTGTGAGGTTGTCCATCTTATATTCTCCTCTTACCCTGTTGAGAAGGGGAAATAAGAGAGTATCTGGTGGTGTCTGGCAGTCAGTCAAGGTCACCCCACCACAAGAGAAAATAATCAAACTTAAAATTAGCAGCCTAAAATAAAAGGTGATGTGAATCACATTACCTCCAAACTCTTCCATACCGGATCAGGATGGTGCCTAAGGATTGCATGCAAAGGACAAGCTTTTCCTGTAAAGCAGTTTTACTAAACACCACTGCATGCTTCACATAGGAGCTACTCAAGACATCCAGTCTACCATTTATCTATCACATACGGAAGTGTGGGATAGTTTTTTATCTTTGTGAAAATGCTATGTGCAATAAAGTAGTAACTAATCCTAAGAGTACTAACTTCTTGGCTAATCCTTAATTTTCACATAATTTGAGAATAGAATGTCCAAGCCTCTATTCCTGTCTATGTCTTACACTTTACTCCTGTTCTCATTGACAACACCTCAGTGAAAGGCTACTACCCAGTGTTTAAAAGGATCTTGAGTTAATTTTCCCAACCTACATTACCTAAGCTGCCTTTTCCAATAAACAGCAAGTGTGTCTCCCTTTTTACCAAGCTATTTGCCAATTTGTCAGTTTTCCAGTTTAACAATTGGTTTATTTGTCAGGTTTTCTTTCTTAATTTGTTCTTTTATCTATTTGTTAATTGCTTGCTACTTTCACAGGATTTACAAAGTAGCATTCACATCTTCCTTGCAGTGGAAAAAATGCAGATAACTCAGTTCAACTCAATTCCTTAGATTTCTGTTTTGAAGAGCAGGATATTGAGATGTAAAATATTTGAATACTCATGCTGTAAGGATTTGTAAATATTTTAGACAAGACATTTTAATTTTTACTCTATATGAACTTGCCCATATAGGCTACATAAGGAATTATCAAATCTATGGATTCTATATATTTGCATTCCCTAACATGATATACTTCAGCCAGTGTATCATATGCCTCCCCAGAAACTGAAATTGAATCTAGGAACTGATATGACCAGATCTGTAAGACAGAATACCAAGCTGCCAAGAAGTCAGAGTTTTCCATAAAAGCCACTTTGACCTTTAGGAGCCTTAACAACAGAATAACTATTCAAAACAAAAGGAGAAAGCATACAGGAGAAGCAGAATAATTTCCTCATAACATACCAGTCCAGTACTACAGATACCAAAATACTGTTTTCTTCGTATAAAGGATCAACATTCACATCTCCAGACTACTAAAAATGTTATCTTGACTTGCTCTGTTATTGTGTCATTATCAAGGTAGTCTGCTGAAGGCAGTTTCTTTGCAGAAAACAATTTAAGATTTATTGGACTTGAGAAAAAGAGGTTTACTCCATAGCCCACTAGTTATAGCTCTTGCTATGGAAAGAAGAGACATGGGTTCTGATCTCTGCTCCCAGTGCTTGTTGTTCTTGAAAAAAAATAAAAATCTAATAATGTTTAAGTATTGTTGTGACATGTGCTTTTAGTTTCCCCTTGTTATTACTCCTTCCTCCATGTAGTATCAATTTATCTGAACACAGCTGTTACTCAAACTGTCTTGGCAGAAAAGCTGTTTTTCATCTCATTCTCAACATTGTGGTCAATTTGATGATTTAAGGCATCAAAACTGAAAATCTGGATGGTTAACTTTATCTTACTTTAATTTGCACCTTCTGATTTCATGGCATATAAGAGAGAAATGACTAAGACTGTTAGTCTTTACAGAAACACAGACAGTCATAACATGAAATTCCCCTAGATATTTGGTTGTAAGGACATCAAAATGGCACTAAAATGAGGGACTTGAGTAACTATATGAGGGAGAGGTTGACCTAATTTACTCATTATTTACGAATTATTCAAGATTTATTAATTACATCAGGATTAATCACAAGTTACAAAATTTCTGAAAAATTAATTTTGTACACCGGAAATAGAATGACTGTGTCAATTTTTGAAGGCTTGATCTATGAGAAATTGCAGAATCTGGCTTACAGTTGTTTATTATCTCTCTGTGAATACTAATTACACTATTGTATGATTTTCTTTATATTTGTATTAATATCCATATAGTCTTCATCTTGGTATTGCACATGTGTGCCCGTGTGACCAGCAGGTTGAAGGAGGTGATGCTGCCCCTCTACTCTGCTCTTGTGAGACCTCATTTGGAGTATTGTGTACAGTTCTGCTGTCCCCAACATAAAAAGGACATGGAACTGTTGGAACAAGTGCAGAGGAGGGCCAAGAGGATGATCAGGGGTCTGGAGCATCTCCCATATAAAAATAGGCTGAGAAAGTTGGGGCTCTTCAGCCTGGAGAAGAGAAGTCTGCATGGAGACCTCATAGCAGCCTTCCAGTATCTGAAGGGGGCCTATAAGAATGCTGGGGAGGAACTCTTCATTAGGGACTGTAGTGATAGGAGAAGGGGCAACAGGTTAAAATGTAAACAGGGGAAGTTTAGATAAGCTATGAGGAAGAAATGCTTTACTGTAAGGGTGGTGAGACACTGGAATGGGTTTCCCAGGGAGGATGTGAATGCCCCATCCCTGGCAGTGTTCAAGGCCAGGTTGGACAGAGCCTTGAGTGATGTGGTTTAGTGGAAGGTGTCCCTGCCCATGGCAGGGGGGTTGGAACTAGTTGATCTTAAGGTCCTTTCCAACCCAAAGTAGTCTATGATTCTATGATTCTATGTATCTAGTTTTACCCCTTTAAATAGCACAGAAAAAATGACACATTTTTATCACTTATGTCTTCTTGCAAATGTTTTTACAGACCTGCATTTGGGTTTTATACGTTCTCAGTTATCTGAACAATAGCCAAGTTATGCAGATATTTCAGGAAATATAGAATGCCAACCTACAGGCAAGCCATGCACGTAAGGATATTTCAGGTATAAAAAATCTGGAAATTTATATTACATATTTTCCTTTTGAATATGAAATCATTAAATTACAGTAAAGAACTCAATTTATTTCTTAACTACGTATCCAAATCAATAATTTACCACTCAAACTGATTCTTACACTAATGATCTCATACACAGATTAATTTGATGTGATCTTTTGGACCACTGTGAATATTCTTTTTTAGTTGTTGAAATTATTTTTTTTATTCTTTTTAATTGCTAAAATAGTGATAAAATCAACATTATGGATTTTAATATAAAATTATTAAGTGACAAATGCCTGTTATCAGACAATAGCCTGTATGTATCAGCTTGAAATTCTATTCTACTAACTAGAAAAAGTAAGAAAATTTTCCCTATAAAGGAATTTTCACGAATTTATTCAGAGCTGAAAGAAGTCAGTGAGAACAGTTACAGTCTACTATGCCAATATGCCTCCAGTGAGTATAGCTGGTAGAATTTCACACAATTTCAAAGAAGGGAAAGGCCTAGGTTCCATGTAAGTTTTAGGTACACAACTCAGGCTCCAACATTAGGCTCATAATTGATCTTCATTAGCATTTGAAGAGCAGCTTCAGAAAGTGGTTTGGTCATTGAGGTCAAAGTCCAATCATGTTGACTTAAGTTGAGCCTGAAATGTAGCAAGGCACACAAGGCGATCTGAAAACTACAGTTCATTAGAGGTTGAAGCTTTGGAAAATAACTGATAATAGAAAACCATTGCTACAGAGTACCAACAAGGTAATCCATGTGGCACATCATTTAAGTGCCACTGTGGAGCTCTTGTTAACTTTACATGATTCTTCCTCACATCCAATCTAAACTTCCCCTGTTTACGCTTGAACATGCTACCCCTTGTCCTGTCACTACAGTCCCTGATGAAGAGTCCCTCCCCAACATCCTTATAAGCCCCCTTCAGATACTAGGAGGCTGCTATGAGGTCTCCACACAGCCTTCTCTTCTCCAGGCTGAACAGCCACAACTTTCTCAGCCTATCTTCATAC
>JANRGW010040944.1:4977-41061 GCA_024733675.1 Psilopsiagon aymara
ATATGATGGACAGTGGCTTAGCAACTTCATTTGCAGCTCCTTCAGGACCTGTGGATGGATTTCATCAGGTCCCATGGGCTTGTATACATTCAGGTTCTTATGATGGTCTCAGACCAGATCCTCTCCTACAGTGGGCCCAGGGTCTTCATTTTCATAGTCCCTGCATCTGCCTTCCAAGACTTAAGTGGTGTGGTCAGAGCATTTGCCAGTGAAGACTGAAGCCAAGATGCCATTAAGAACCTCAGCCTTCTCGAAATCCAAATTCATGCCCTCTATATATTATAGTATGCAATTTATGTTCCAGATCTGTTCTATTACATAATTTTTGTAAGTCCTGTAGAGGAAGCTGTTGCTTACATTTTTCCTCGGGCACTTTGGAGTCATTCTCATTTTTTCTTGGCTTTTTTGTAGAATCTTTCATCTTTTGATTTTGAATCTGCTTATATTGACCTCATCAAAATTAGATAAGTTATACTTGCACATAGATGCTTACATATGAGCACGCGTTCTACTTTATAGTTACATTTCTTGGTTTTCATTTGCCAGATGGGACATATCTTTGGGGTTTTTGTTTTGTACACTTCAGAAAGCAAATTAACATTCCACATCAAGTGGGATTTTTTTTTTTTTTTTTTGAGGAAAACAGTCTAGTATCCAGATACTCAGGAAAAATAACCAAAACAAAACATTGTAAAAAAAGTATTCTAGTATGACCATAAACTTCCACTTAATTGGAGGAAAAATTGTAAGTGTGGTGTATGTGTACTGGGGATGGCATTATACCTTAGAGCAGGTTGCCATGTAAAAACTGGAAGAAATGTCCTGCTTGTTTCATTCCACAGCTGGAGTTCAGAGTGATCTCTAGCTGAAAAAGTCATAGGATAAAATAAAAGGAGACATGAAAGTAGGTTCTGAGGCAAATTTATTATGACATTTTCTCTCTCATGGTTAGGTAGGTCAGGTAGAGAGGCAAACATAGACCTTATGATTTTGTTTGTTTATGCATTACTCTATCACTTAAGGGGAAAAAAGCTTTGGCTAAGAATAGTCTTGTGTCACATGATTGTTGTAGAAAAACCTTTTATATTGTCACTTTCCTGTTCTATGCTGGGTCCTTGTCTTCATATTGAATTTGTACTTTAAATGCAGCTGCTTATGCTGTGATAGCTGCTACAGTGAGGGAGTCTGTTTTGAAAGCCATACTCGAGATAGAGAGGAAAACAATAAGCCTCTTCAACCCAGGAAATGGTCAAGCAGAGAAGTTTTGATAGGTATCTATGAAAGAGTAAGTCGTATAGAATTACTGGCTAAGGGTACCAGTTAGAACTGAGAGGATGGGTTCAAAACAAAGGCATAGACCTTCACACATTGTCTTGAGCTATGGGAGGCCTTGCTGCACGTTTCTGTAGGCTTCAAAGAGCTGGTGCCACATTAAGATGAAAATGGCCATGCCTGTAAAAAAGAAATCCTCTGAAAGGTTTTAAATACTATGATCTTTCTATTTAATTACACTGTGTCAGAATCATTGTCATGGGTTCAGCAGTAGCAGTCGTTTTTTCTCCTTCTGGGTAGCTGGTGCGGCACTGTGTTTTTGACTTTTGACCTGGGAACAGTTCTGATAACACCAATGTTTTGATTACTGCTTGGAATATTTTGGTCTGGCCAAGGACTTTCTGAGCCTCATGCTCTGACAGGGAGGAGGGGGAGCCAGGAGGAAGCAGAGACAGGGCACCTGATCCAAACTGACCAAAGAGGTATCCCATACCGCAGCACTTCATGTCCAGGATGTAGAAACGGAGGGCAGAGACCTGGAAGGGTGTGGGGGTGCACTGCTTGGTCAGGCTGGGTGTACATGGTGAGGTGTTTTATTCTCTTCCCTTGTATACCTCTTGTCATTATTGTTATTGGTGTTAGCAGTAGTGGTTTGTGTTATACCTTAGTTACTAAACTGTTCTTATCTCAACCTGTGGGAGTAGCATTCTTTTGATTCTTCATGCAGCAAACTCTGTGGCTGATTTATGGCCTAAATCACGACAGTCATGTAGTCCCTTAGACACAAGTAGTTGACAGGCGTGAAAATATTCAACGTGTTTGCCCTTTTTGTAGTCTTCACTCATCGTTTGCTTTGGCCACTGCTGGAAACAGGATTTTGAGCTAGTTTCTGTGTGGTCTTGTATATTCCTGTTTTTAAAATATATAAGCTAAAATACTATTTCTAATAACAAATCCTAATAACTAATCCTGACAATCCTGGAATCATTTTCTCCTAGGACTAGAACTTGCGAATGAGTAAGACAGCTTGTGAGTAAATATATATATCCTGAGGCTCTTGTAAAACAGAACACAAATATTGTTTTTCCATACATACAAAACCAGTTTTTCTTAAAGAAATGGGTACATGTAGACAGTTCTACTTCAGATAGATATGTATAGCTCAGTTAAGCTGGTATGGAACAGGCATGTGTGCTATTTTGAGTAGGATGGGAGCATGAAATCTTATGTGCCAATACTATCACTGGTGACCTAATTGCGAGTATAACTAAAAAGTTCAGGAGGCCTTTCCAAACTCACTGAGGGACAGAAACAATGAATAAATTATGTTCTTTCTGCCAATACTAAGGAGTCACCTTGCTTACTTAGAGGCACATAAAATATAAAGGCTAAGTAAGGTTAAAGGCTCTTTGCAGCTTGCTGTCAGAAGTCTTCATTTGTAAGTAGTCACAAAGTGCATTTATATTTTGAAAAAAAAAAATCTTAAACCATCTGTCAGCAAATGAATTGCCTGTGCAACATGCTCATAGTGACAGAAAGATGCGTAATTGCCAAACACTTCTAGTATATACCTCCCAAAGTATAGAAACCTTCAGCATCCTGTCAGTAATTTACATTTATAAGTTTTCTTCATGAACTATGCGTTCTCACAAGCCTTGCAAGTGTTAGCATTTTAATTATAGGACTTTAGCTTTTGACTGTCCTGCTGATTGCGGTAATTTCCCTTAGTGCCCTGAGATTTCCTTGGAACTTCCCAAAACAACAGTTGATAGCAAAAATCATACAAAATGTTTAACTTCATGTGACAAATAAGGTAAAAAGAGAATATACATGAGATATGAAAGGAGAATAATGTAAGAAAAAAATTTATAGCACTCCCATAAAAACATATCTGGAAGTTACACAGAGATAATAGTTTTGTTTCACCTTTTGGGACATTGGGAATCTTTATTGAAGGCATATTTTATACTGCTGTCATTGTAGAATGCATTCCAAGGAGTGAAAGAGACTTCAGCTTGCCTCTGAAATGTTTCTTGCATGCACACTGTCATGGAAAGGTAATGAGGTTAACAGGAAAAGCTAATTAACTGTGCATCAAGGAAAACATAGGAACAGGAGGAAAATTTGACAAGAAAGTATGTCATAGAATCATGGAATCATAGAATGGTTAGGGTTGGAAAGGACCTTAAGATCATCTAGTTCCAACCCCCCTGCCATGGGCAGGAACACCTCCCACTAAAACCATGCCACCCAAGGCTCTGTTCAACCTGGTGTGTCAGCCAAGAGTAAGATGTGAGCAGTCTCTGGGGGTCCCTCTCTGTTGTTACTGTGTACAGTTACTTTCAGTGGGGTCTCATGCAAGATAGTTAATGAGGAGAGAAAGAAGCACACCATGTAATGTTTAGAAACTGACATTAACCTTTGATTTAATGAAATCAAAAACATAGTCATGACTAGATTTTATATTATATATTCACACATAGTGTGAAAACTTGAGTTCCTAGTTCTTTATGGGTAATAAATCTCAAAGAATTTGCTCGTTTCTTCTTAGGACATTTTTTTACACTTTTGGCTTCTGCTTTTGTTTTGTCTTTTTGTGAGTTTCCACACTGGGTGCTTCTCTAACAATGCACCTTGATGGCTTTTCAGCTCAGGAGTCTCAGACAGTGAAAAGGGGAGGGATGTCATGTGTAGCTTTAAGCTGTGATAGTGGTAGGCTGGGACTTCTACATCAGTTTACTGTCAACAGCTGAAATCAGTATTTTTAGTATCTCATTTACCCAAACCTCAAACTCTCAGGTAATATCTGCAAAATAGAAGAAAGTGCTTATGATACACTAAGAAAACAAAATAAAAAAGCTTTACGTTAAGCAAGTTTATCAATAAGTTCTGTAGTTGCTTCACTAGGTGCACGGTCTTTTAGCCCATTTGCTAGAAGCTTCTGATTTCTCTCTTGTTTATTGTCTTTTTCATCCACTGTAATTTGATTATGGAGCCTGTATATCGTATCTTCCCTTGATACTCATACAATTTTGTTAGAGTCTCAGTGTTATGAAATAAAAAAACTATTTATCTTTTTTTTCCTGTACTTTCTGTTGAAAATCACTCTTCTCCTCCTATTCTCCACCAATAGTGTCCAAGGTGTGTTCACGTCCGACTTGTAGCCTGTGAAGTTGTTGGAAGGAATCTTCAGCTGATCCCCAGTGTAGATTAAAATGCAAAAGCTTCAGAGTAACTTCTTATGGCACTCTGGGATCACAGTGCAGAAGAAATTTTGCACCTCAACTTTGGTACATAGCACTATGTGCTCAGAAATCACAGCATTTCTCGAATAATGCATCGTAAAAAAGTAAAAGGTTATGTTGGATTCTTACCTGTACTGTGCTGTCTTTATGAATTTTCTTCTTTACTTTTCTCTGTACACAGGCTGAGACACTATTGTCTGTACTGCTGAGGAGCTATTGTGCTATTCTTTGCCACCATTAAGCTAATTTTTAATCTATTTGACACCAATGTCAAACTCTTCCTTCCCAAGCCAAAAGAATTGCTGACAAGCTATGGAGGAAATGACTCATCAGAGCTGTAATTATTACTGTTTGAGTGAAAAACATGAGAATAAAGGAACTCAAGATGATCCAAGATGAATGAATGAGGGATGTCTTTCACATTTCTACATTATGGATTGATAGACATATTACATTTATCATTAATAAAAATTTAGAGACCTTAAACCATCATCCTGAGAGAATGTCAAATGGACACTGACAATCTAAATGAACAACCAAGCAGCGATGACAAGCCTTATGCAATTTCCTAATGATAGAAATTCATGTCTGTCTTGCTTAGCTGCATGATTATTTCAGAGCCACAGAGTAGCTGATGGGTGCAGGAGACGTGTATTTCTCTGATGCTCACAGTCCTAAAGATCCCCATTGTAATGAAGTGAAGAAGCAAGTAAGTTATCCTGCAAAATCCTGACATAACTTGACCCTGCATCCCTGCACTGGAGTGTTCTCCTATTGTTGTGTAACAATTTGTACATTGCGGCAGTCTGCCTGTCAGTGTGATTTCCCCTTCTGATCAAAGGCGCAGGGTGGGGCTTTAATATCTATTTAGCTTTTATAGTTTGGAAATTTCTTGGTTTCTTCAGAAGAAAGGAAAAACTAATTTCCAGGAAGAGCTTGCATGCAGCAATAGCCTCTGGCAACTGCTGCGCAGGCCTTTGGCTGCCTTTTATTCAAGGCCAGCCTTGATATCCTGGGCCCTTAAATCATGTTCTTGGGAAACAGCCATGTGAGAAAGAGCTGGGAGATGTCTCAGCAAAGGAGGAAAGGAAAAAGAGGAAAGAAAAATTAAAAACAATGAAACACTGGAAATTCTAGAGAACAAGAGAGATATCTGCTATGGAGATATTGCAGAAATTGTGACACAGGTATGCCAATGTCAGTTTCAGTGGGCATTTTGAGCAAACTTCAGTATCGGTAGCAGTGAACATGAAAATTCAGTTTCTAGTTCAATGCACATCATGTCAAAAGGAATACAATTTTTAAATAGTGGAGTTTGGTATTTTTATGTTATTTCTATTTTCTTTAGACATCGATTCTTGTCTAGTGGCAAATACTGGCAAAGTCACTGACCAGCTGTAGCTAATAACAGAAGCCAGTAAGTTTTATTGATTCGATACTGTGAGAAGACTCAAGAAGGACATACATATCAAGCTCCTTTCTGCTTCTGCACCTATTTCTAGAACTATTCCCAAGACATAATTTGCCTTGGTATGGGAGCAAAGACATAAAATGCAGGTCTTTTTAGTTCCTGGTATGAAAATACGGGAAGAAAAAAAGGGAGATAAAAAATTGTGGAGGTGTTTTGTGATCAGTCACCATGAAAGTCTGTCAAAGCATGTTGGGATCAGCTGCTCCAATGTGAAGCAAGAAAAATAGCTGGTAAAGAATCATCATCAGACTGCTATGGCAAGGGCTAACAAGATAGCTTAATCAAATGCTAAAGCTGGAGGATGCCAGAGCCCCAAACAGCACTTAGTTCTTATGTTGTCACAAGGAAAAACCAAAAGAGAATGCTGATGTCAGACTCAAAGAAGAGCTGTTTTCTTAAACTAGCAATCTGTAAGTCATGAAGTGGCTAAAAAAAACCCAACCAAACAAAAACCTGTTACAGCTGAAACCAGGACAATGAGTTCTTAGGAAACAAAGCCATCTTTGTGGCAAAATCACATGAAACCAAGCACAGCTTTAAACCTCTTCAGCTGTGATAGGGTCAGATAACAGTAATTTCCCCAACTTCTGCCTGGCTCTTGCACAAATCCGGGTGGTCAAAAGCTGACTAAGTAACCTGTGGTGTAGGTTTCAGAGCAGAGAACTTTTAATCTACACAACCACTGTGCAATATATAAAAGGGGTAGGTCTCAGATTATTTTATGCATATGCACAGAAATAAAGACACATATGTTCTTCAGTATTTAAACAGAAAAGGGGGAATACTGAGGTTGCAAAACATTTCTTCTGAAGAATGTGGTGTGGAAGCAGCAGATATGGGTTTAGGGAAATAAGGACTCTATTATTTATGCCACAACCTTTTTTGAAGTGATTTGTTGATAGCAATAGGACTGAGAATCATGCCTATGCCTCCTAAATAAAACATCTGCTAGGAAGAAAATTTGGGAGCTGTAATTATTATTTAATCCGTGTTTGTCAAAGGGCTCCTACTAATAATTCCAGGATGTCAATGGAAACACTCTTTGCCATGGCCAAGTCATGTTATGATCAGGAAGATAATGGTGACTGATGCCAACTTGTCTTAATATACAGTGTTTTAGCACAGAATGTAGTGTACTGAGATGTTATCATAACGATTTTAAGGCAGAAACAGATGGAACAGCAGCACTTTCACAATCTGCAATGAAACAGATGTGACCACAGGCCCAAGGTCAGAGACAAAATAGTGTATTTGTCAACGAGACACTTCCCCTACAACTACTTATCCCAGATAAAGCAATGGATTCATTATAATTTCCTTTCTTTGCTGGGAATCAGAAGTGAAACTTCAGTTTTCTATGGTTTTTTTTTTTTTTAATGCGGAAAGAACATTTTAAGATCACAGGCTTGTGTGCTTGGAAATGGACAGGAATTCATATCCTCATTGTCATGCTTCAGCTTCCCTTCTGTGAACAAAATAAGACCATAATCACTGGACATCATTATATGGAGTTATTACATAATAGCAGCAACAGCAAGCAAAACACTTATGATACATGAGTTCATATGCCTTTGCAGGTTAAGAAACTTACTTCAGCTGTTTCCCTTTGGCTTCCTTTTCTCTTTAGCACTTACTAAGAAAGAGGTGAGCCAAGGAAGGATATGTTCCACTATGAATTATTGACTTGTCTTTAATATTTTCCTTAGAACAAAAAGACTGTTTTCTTTCTTCTACATCTTGAGTTATAGTTGACCTTTTTGAATAAAAAGAAAAAACTGTTTTCAAAAATGTCACTAATTCATAAGTAGAACTTGGGCACATCTTACACTATTTATACTATTGTATAGGGGACTTACAGATCCCATCACAGTTCAATATGAACTATGATTCATTAGGGCATGACATGACTGTTTGGAAAAGGAAGGTAAATCAATCCATAAAAATAATTGCTTCATTTAATTTTGTCAGTTACCCATTTTCCATACGCATAATCCTTTTTATGTACTGTAAAATACCAGTAGGACTAATATGTCCAGCTGGTTTATATTCAGGATGACAGAACTGAGTTGATATGGGAGATAAATGTATCCTAACCCTCATACCACTTTAATGAATTGATGTTTATAAACATTAAGGAATCCAAAGCTTCCTTATTTCTATTTATAACTCTTTGTAATGCTTACTCTGACTCAGTCATACAACATGAATGGCTATAAACAGAAACATACGGAACAAGTGATTCAGTCTGAAGCACAGTTGTTGCACATGTTTGGTTATGTTTCCCCATTGAAGTTGGTCAAAGAAATATTCATATATGCTCAAAATCTTTACATATGGAAACAAAATCGTTGAGAAGCTTTCATGCAAAATTTTTTTCATGACTAACATGGAAATATATTATGATTAAGCTTTATCCACCAAACCTAGTAATAGATGTGATAAATATTTATGAAAGTCTCATTTGTGCTATTCTGTCAATGAAAAGAGCTCTGAAATGTTTGTAGATATAACTTTCTTCACCCTAAGGCACTTTTTTGGAACAAAAGCCAATTTTAAGATACGTGTAATGAATACAGAACTCTAATAAATTACAGAGCTAATTCAAGTGCTTGGCTTTGCTTTGTCCTGGTTTGCAAAGCCAGAATTGTGACAGCAGAGAAAAAGATGGAAGAATCACTGGTAGACCAAATGAGTACAGCACTAGCTTAAATTAACTATTTGTTTCTTTTTTTTAGTTTCTTTTTTTTTTTTTTTTTTTTGAGAGAATGCAAAAGACAAAGCAAAAAAAAAAAAAAAAAGTGAACTTTCAAGCTGAAAATATTGCATAATGACAATAAATCACTGAAAGGGCCTACACTCTCTTGTAAAAGATGCACCCAATTTCACAAGCTGTGTTTTAGAGCAACTGTTTTGACGTTAGCAAGTAGGATGTTCCGTAAATTGTATGTGCCTGCTGGTAACACTAACTACTCTTTCCCCTGTTTCTGCTCTGCATTACCCAAGAAAATATAGAACAAAGCACCAAATACAAAATACTTTAACTTTCCAGTGTTGCATAAAGTATAATCTCATATTGTCTTGAGTCACATCTGTTGGACTTCACATGGGACTACAGTCTTCACAAAGGCCACGCTTAAAAAGACAAAAAATTATATATTCTGGATAATTTTTCTTTAACCCAAAGATCATTATATAGTACTCCAACAATAGATGTGTCACACTATTTCTTTAATCCATGACAGGCAAATTTTCTCGGAGCTGACATAATGGCATGGATTTCACAATGTTGATACCAATCCTGAGCAAATGAATGAGAAATAAAACTAAACCACGAGCAAATGGAGAAAAAAGCCTTTTTTTGTGTACCTGGTTTTCACTGGATAAAAGCGATTACTCTTGTACTAGACAAAATGGAAGATGAAAACTAGATCATAACTACATAAGGAATATTTTGAAACAGTCATAAAAAATATCACGGGAGTCTTAAAGCTGTATATTTGGCTTTGATCCATCTCATCTATGTCCGTGTCAAGGGAAGAAAAGGATATAGCGCCAGGTTAGTCTTTCACAAGTCTTATGGTAAAAGCATCCCAGTGATGGTTAAAAGCAGGGCAAAAATTCCCAAGTGTCCCACTTGAAGCCCCAGAGATCCAACACAGGCATCGTAAAGCACCTGAAGCAAGAAAGCTGGGTAGATAAATGCTCTCCCCATCCCTGGTGGTCAGAAGGGTTGGTTAGAAACAAGCCGTAACATTAGCAAGTGTAACATTGGCACTGCCTATTCTGAGGTCAGGCACCAACTTGCAAAGATTTTGTGTGACTTCAGAAGTCTGCATGGGCTCCAAGAACAGTTGTTTTACACCCTTGTGTCTAGCAGAGCTACAGCCTTCTGCTGCAAGGGGCTTCACCTGGCACTGACCTGGCACCCACAGATGCCCTGAAATGTATTCTCTTCATTTTTGAATCCCATGTTGCACAGAATTTGACCCAAGCCGAACAGCCTTGGCCTTCCAAGCACCAGGCAAATGGGTCCTCTTTCTTCTCCAGTGTTAGCTGTATGCCTGGTAGACTTATTAGGAGATATCTTACACTTGAACTCTATACTCAGGCTATTCAGCTGTGTCAAACAGAAATTCATGGAAAGCAGTGTGTGCAGAATCAGGTCCTATATAGCTTTATTGCCTCAAAAGGGTGTATTTGTGAGATAAGGTTCAAAGAGATTACTGCAATGTGGAAATCTGCTCCTAAATGCCAAGGAACTATGCCAGAGCAGAGTGGTAGCGATTGTTGCATATAGACTTCTGTTTTCATTCTTTGCATCTGATTAGTCAGATTGTTATTACTGCAAAACCTTACAGGTTAATGTACACAACAATTAAAAGGCAGGATGAAAGGAGGAAAAATTCTCTACTGACAAAACCAAAGCATGTTAACATGGCACAAGTCCTGTTGGTAATAAGGTGGTCTGGTGTCTAGACATACCATCTTGGGGAAAGGTTGTAGGAATTATTCTGTTAAGTATTTTCTAGATCTTATTTAACCTACTCCACAAATACATTTTTTAAGCATCTCCTAGTTATTTTAATTAGCACATTTTCAGTTTAGCATTTCTATGGCTACTCAAATTCTTTTTCTCAAACTTTCACAAACATTCCCCAGCATATTGCTGTAATACATTATTACTAGGGCATTGCACAGTACTTGAATTTCTACTAAACTAAGAGACACTTTAAGGTCATCAAGAGGTAGTGGAGAAATGTTTATAGCAATGAGAACTGTTTGGCACACCATTATATCACATAGCAAGTCAAAAGAAATATTAAAAATATGTAATATGCAGCAGTAAATTTTGGTACTTTTCTGACTCAAAGTAATTTTCTTTAACCGGAGTGCTTCTGGTTAAATATTCATTTGTCTGATAAATTTCTGAGACAATGCCAGTGTTTTCATTTGTGTGTATACAAGCTGGAATTTAAAAAGAAAACTTTTTTTAGTCTTACCTGGTCCTGAAACCTTGCTGAAAGGATACATTATAAAATTATCTGTATGTGTATCTGCAGTTGTAGTTACTTTTTTGGATAGCAGTATGTATTTTAAAAAAATCTATTTATGTAATATATTCCACGGAATAAATTAATTGCTGGAGTATAATTTTAACACCACTGGTCTCAACAGAGCTACAACTGAACTGTTCTGTACATTGCCTTTTTAATCCTTCATTAGAGAACTAAAACCAAAGTGAATATCTTTCAATATATAATTTAGCAATTGGAAAAAAAAAAAAAAAAAAGAACCGAAACAAACCTATTCTCCCCCAGGCTTATTCTGTTTCAGAGTGTGATAGTTACAAATAGGTTTATTGTATTTTTCATAGCTGCAGCAGCAGGGGCTGTACGAGGTTGCTTTATTGCTTAGTCAGGTTGCTTAGTCAGGTGCTGAAGAAGTGCAGAAAATGGAACATACAGCAAAGTTTCACTCTTTGAGCTCCAAAGAAGGTGTGATCTGAAATATGATATAAACCGTCCTTCACAGCTTTTTTGGGGGACTGATAGAAGGGAATCTATTCTGGTGACTGTTACCTCTTTCAGTACAGCTTTCTGTACTGCATTTGCAGACAGGCTGATGAACTTCAAGAGAGTGTCTGAAAAGAAGATGTTGAGAAACTCATTGAGAAGCTTCCTCTTTCTGATTCCTGAGATAAATGCCTGAATTATATTTCTGGAAAAGTTCATGTAACTTTTGTTGAACCACGGTTTTTCAGTGAAAAGGCAGCTCTTTTGGAGAGAACAGGACTTCAGTCAGATGGGGTCAGCTTTTCCCTGTTGAGAAAAGGAGTATGTAATGTTTACATTATGTTAGGCATCATGCAGGCCATTCATAATGTGACATGTATATCTTGAAAGCAGACCAACAGGCTGGGAGAGCTTTCAATCTGCTGAGCTTATGCTACTCTTCCACTGAGGGTACAGGAGGGTTTTTTTTTTGTGTGTGTATTTGATTGTAGAAGCTTGTGTCTTAAGTCCTTGTTTTCAGCTGTTGGAGATAGCTGTGAAGAGCTCAGGCTGTTTCTGAGGAAGCTTATTTCATTTGTAGTAGAATGATTGTCACTGCAGACCTCATCAGAACATTAGATCAGGTAAAGGCTTCATTGATTTATTGATTGATGCAGGACTTTTTGGAACTATACATCAAATGTGCATGTCTTTTGCAGGCTTGTGTATGCTAATGAGGACAGGGGAATGGTGTGAGGTGCATAGTGAGCTATGAAAGCAAAGGGTACTGAGCGTAGGATAGCCTACTACTAGTAATGTGAGGCCACCACAACGTAAAAGACACTGCTTGTTAAACACTGGAATATAATTTACAACTTGTTTTTATCAGTGTAAACTCTTTGGTCAATGTAGCCTCTTATTTTACTAATTTTATAAAATGACAGAAAAAAATATGTTATTTTTGTACTGGCCCAAAAGGTGGGTATTTCTGCTGATGCTTTTTGGGGTTACTGTCTTGCTGACAAGAAATCAAATGTGCACTCCTGTACCAAGCTCTTGATCTTGCTGTGTGGAGTAAGAGCAATGCCAGTGCTTCCTGGCTGTTGGCACTGTGATAAGGTCTCCAAATCTAACACTACTGGGCTAATATTTATTTTTAAACAATGCAGTCATATAAGTTTACTGAAATCATTAGGAAGGGAGAACTCTTCACAATATCCAGGTAAACATTTGCCAATAAAGTCTTCAGGTTATTTTGTAGTGAGTGAAGATCAGAAGGTCGTACTGACCTTTTTCAAGTAATAATAGCACATCCAAAACCAACAGAAAAAGAAGCTGGGAAGCTGTATTTACTGAAACCAACCAGTCATGCAGATGTAAAATGTTCAGTTACTTGAAGTAAAAAATTGCATGCCTATAAGGTCTGCTGTAATGTGCCTCCTACTGCACACCTGTATGTTCTACACCAGTGAAACTCTACTCTCAAACAGCATTTTGCAGATCAACCTGGGATCTTCTGGTAACAGAAAGCATCGATCTCTGCCCAGAGGAAATGTCATGCTTGTCACATTCATTGGTCATATTTGTGTAGTTCACTGAAAGATATTTTAAAGAAGTGCATGAATCTCAACACAGAGGCTTCTTGCAATGAAATACAAGCCACACAAAGGATTGAACAGCTTCGTTCTTGCTTAGAGATAGGTGAAAGACTTCAATGAAATCTTCCAAACTGTTCCTCTCCCTCTTGTTTTTCTGGTAGCTGTTTTATCTAGAGAGAATCCTTTGTATTTAACCAGAACAGATTAGCAAACTATCTGTAAGCAAATCTTTTCTATCCATCATGGTTTTATCCAAAATTTGATTCAATAAATTGTTTGCCTATTTCCAATTTGTATGCACCAACATAGTGCTTCTTGAAATTATATTAAAACTATTTTACAAATTAAAATGTTCAATGTACATGTAGCAGTGAGTATAGTGATCAAGTTTATCTGTGAAATGTCAGCAAATTTAGCAGAGAAAGAACATTTGCTAGATTTAGTGAGATTGTGTTACAGAATGATGAAGTGGTAGCAATAAATGCAAGTGTATTCTCTCTGCCTATGCCAGCACAATTGATTTGGGCAGAACATATCTGCATTCATCCTTGTTCTAGGACTACAGCAGTGTTACAGGATGGGCTCTAAACAAATGAGCCCACTTACACAGAAAGGTCCCAGTTCTCAGCTCTGTAAACTGGCACACCCTGAAATCTAATTTCAGTGAAGTTAGGCATTCACCCACTCAATATTTGGCTTAGGCTGCTTACTTGTTACAGAAAGACTCTGCTACAAAGGGCAATAGCAATGGTAGCCTTCTTTGAGTTAGCCCAAGGATATTCATAAAATCGGCAAGAGATAATGGACATCTTTTGCTATCCTATATAAGGCTAGTCTATATAAAATTGCAGTTTATTCTGAGAAAACCCATTTCTTCAGTAGGTGCTGTTACAGAAAAAAAGAAGTCTAGTAGCCAAGTTCTATCTTTAACTGAAGACTGTAAAGCCCCAA
The DNA here is from genome assembly GCA_024733675.1 of Psilopsiagon aymara. Taxonomy (NCBI): domain Eukaryota; kingdom Metazoa; phylum Chordata; class Aves; order Psittaciformes; family Psittacidae; genus Psilopsiagon; species Psilopsiagon aymara. Next base: position 19,007 of record JANRGW010040944.1, read on the forward strand.
TGTACAATGAAGATCTGACACTGCAAGAATTAGTATTTCAGCCATGGCATATCTGTGTAATTATTAGGTGGGCTTTTCAGGAAAAAGATTTTCGATGGTACAGCATTTATATTCCCAAACTATTTTCTCAGTGTACATATGTGCAGCACAGTATCCAGGTATTCTCAGGGGTCCCAGATGTACCATTATCAAGTCAGTGGAGGCATCACACTGCGCTTTTAAGTAGAATCAATTACTTTGAAAGAAGTGCTGAGCTGAGGTGGTTGTGCTGGTTTTGATTTTGGAGATAGCTTATCTGGCACAGGCTGAAGTATCTATGCATGGTCCACATTGTGTTCTTTAGACATACCCTGTTACCCAGAGCCTATAAAGAAAAGTCATATACTTTCTTGCATCCAATTCTACCACCTTTTATCAAGAGAAGTGGTCAGAGGACTTCAGTTTTTATTTAGCAGGTACCTAAACTAGTTTTTTGCTTAATCATGATCAAAGTCACAGTCCAAGTCTTCTGAGGCCTGTAATGCTCCAAACAAAACCATGTTGTTGTATATTAATAATCTATGGTACAGTAACAGTGGCAATATATGGTGTAATTTTTAAGGTTTTCTTCATTTTTAATACTGATTTTCTTAAATAAACGTGATTATGCTGTTCTGAAAATGTTCTAGGTTAGCATTCCTTATTTCTTGTAGGGAAAGCAAATACTATATATTCTTTTTATGTTGCACAACATAATAGCACACGGCCCACAGAGTGGGTAATTTAAATGAACAGCAGGCCTTCAAATTACACTGTAAGGGCTGTTATATTTCAAGCAGGGAACATTTTATTACAGTCACATTCCTGACATCCTGTAGGATGCATATGCTCTTTTTAATTCTTCTTGCTCTCAGAACAGCAGATAACCAGCTGGAAAAAGCGGATATATCTGAGATACCTGTGAACATCTTATGAAGACAGGTACTTCATATTTCTGATGCCGGAATATTTTGTACTGAGGAAAAATTGTATTTTGTGCTTAAGAACTGTAGCAAGGATTGGCTGTGGGAAGCCTCATTGTGTACAGTCAGTGTTCCAGTTTCATTCAGAGCAGACAGCTACTAATGGCATTTCCCAACCCAGTGAGAGGGCTTCCTGTAACAGGGCTTCCTGTAACAGGGCTTCCCAAAAGTATTGATGCAGTAGTGTAGGGAAGCGCCAACTCAGTATTTTCTGTTTGTGTTTGACCTTTCCTCATTCTTTGGACCTTGACACAGCCTTCACTGCTTCCCTCTGTCTTAGGAACAAGCCTTGCCATTTTTTCTGCCTCTAACTGATGGTAGTCCTACCCCATATCTTTAACCTATGTTTGTTTTCTCACCTTATTAGCATTCTACTTCCTCATCCGCACAGTCTCACTCAATTTTAAGACTAGAAAAAAACCAGAAGCTATAGTTCATTATAAAGAACTTTAGTTCATTAGTGATGCTCTCCCAACCATGGAAATTTATCATCAAAGATCTACTATCCAAACAAAGTGAGCTAAAAGACTGGGAATTTGCAGCATTAAAAGGACAGTTTTGCAAGCTGTCCATGACCTAAAAAGAAAACAAGCACATTTGGGTTTATAAAAATACATACATTTGAATGCTACTAAATACAAGGGAGTGTAGATATCTAGGCAACAAAATGGGAGCTGAAAACATTTTTGTTAAGCTTTCCATACGAATCACATTGTGTCTTTAATGTCCACTGATGTGCAGCATACAGATATCCAAGAGTACTATCCATAACCTGCTGTAATTCTGGAAGCTGCCTAGACACAGCAAACTCAAGGCTTCCTGAAGTAATTTGCCTTTGCCCATGCATCTGCAGTAGGACTGCTTCTATATACCTGCTTGACTAGCAGTGAAGATATATCATCAGAATTCAGTGAAAATCTGTGACATTTATGCCTGTGAATGACTTAAGTACCTTCAAATACCTTGATTCATGAGCCCACAACCATGTTTTCTTAGTGAATATAAGGAATTTGCAGAAGGGCCTAGTGACCAGAAAGCTCTGCTAAGACCCATCAGTCTATTCTTAGTCCTGTTACTGGTAAATTAGATGACCTTGGTTGCATTAATTCACCTCTCCAGACCTCAGCCTTGCCCACTGAAGTACTGTGATAACTGTTTGCACTGGGATTTGCAAAACTGGAAAAGGTTTAATACTCCTCTTATTATCCAAGTTTAAGGGTAAATGAAGAACATGCAAATTCTGCCTGTAAGCTATTCAAGCAGGAGTTGTATTCTAGAAACTGAAAATTCAGTTACTAGGAACAATGTTCAGAAAAGTAAATAACTTCTGCCTTCCTCCAAATAAATGGAATTTCTGCCAAGAAATTTTGCTTACCCAGAAGTGTCCTCTGGAAGATTGTTCCTGATAGATAACATTGTTTTCAATGCTTTGAATTTTGTAGTGCTCGCTAAACAACCTTCACTTTACATCCTCTAAGGCAACTAATATCTAATAAAGAAAAATGAGTGAGGATTTTATTTGTTTGCAAAATCAAGCAAATTAACATGATAATTCAGATGAAAGAAATTTAGTCTTTCGTGTTGTTCTTTTCCAGTATGGCAATCCCATGGTTTTATGTGGCTACCACGTTTCATTCACTTCATTCATTAAAAATACACATATCGTGTATTTTTAAGGATATGCAGAGCCTCTTGGAAGAGAGACTGTTCTTCTAAGGATAAATATGTCTGACCTACCAGCTTCTGCAGTGTCTCTACAGTGACAGGATAAACAGGAAGCAAGGACAATTTGTGAGAAGAATCAGCTGTCATTGATGCCATGATGTTTTATATAGCTCTGCAGATACAAGTAAGTGTACAGACACCAGCAAAAGCCTTAAAAATGTTAAGACATCCAAAGAGAAACATGTAGCAAGAACCATGGAGAGAGCTGAAAAGTCACCAAAAAGTAAAGGACAGATAATAAAGTTCCCATTGTTTTATGGGACCACAGTAAAAATTCTCCCTTGGTGACAGGGGGGAATCTGAAGGTAACATTATCAACAACTTTCTCTTTCCTGTTATTTACCCAGATTTCATATCTGCAAATAAATGCTACCATTTTGCCTGACTTTGTTTGGTCAGCGTAGGATATCTTAGAGGGGATGGGGTGGATCCCTGTAACATGAGGTGGCACTAGGCTGCTGCCATTGCTGGTGGAAACCTTCCTGATCAACGCCAGGAAAAGGATGTGTGGAAAGGGTAGTCTGCTCAGCTCTCACCCTGATAGGCCTTGTCAGCTAAGCAAGCTGCCCTACAGAAGTTGAGAAGGGCATAACCTGATGGTTGCACAAGGCTGTCAGAGCAGCTAGCCCAGCCTGCATGTCCTGATCAGCCTGGGGAGGTTTTAGCAGACTCAGCCAACCTTGCAGGAGCACAGGCACGTGGCTGTGGCATTCAATGCTCCTGACAGGCAAAGATGAATTTCAGCATAAATCAGGTAAAAAGACAGCATTTTCCCAGCTGAGACGGAGAAACCTGATAACTGCTCGGCTATTTTTGGCAAGGTGATGGAATGCTTGTTAAAATATAGCCAGAGATATGTAAGACCTCTGTAATGACACAAAAGCTGGTGACAGGGTTGAATCAACAGAGTAAAGGGCTGACACAGTGGGACAGGGAAAGTGAAGCAGATCAGTTAATTACTGTATTACATAACAATGGAAAAGAAATAGACCTGTTATTAACTTAGGTTCACACCAAACATCTTACTCAGGAAGTAGATTCTCATAGATACTGGTACCAAAAAGGTTTGTACATTATGTTGAATACTGCTGTAGCAGTATTTAATATTTCATGACAGGGCTAGGAGAGCAAACCAGCAAACCAGGGGGTCAGGCATTTAAAAACTATAGGCTTTAGCTTAGCAGATACCACTGGCAGACACATGAATCTACTTCCTGCTATGAACATCCTCAAGAAAGAGGTGAATAACAACAATGCGTACCTCTACATAAAACGGCAATGTGGAGAGTAGTGGAAAGGATTCTTACTATACGAATTCTCTGCTTGAAATCTAGTTGGTAGAAGTGAAATGTAATTACAGACTTAGACTAGGGTCATGAAAAGAGCTTGAAAAAGTCCTGCTGGTATCCTGTGTATACTATCAGTCCAGAAAATTGTTAGCAATGTGCAAATTTTGTGCACCTACACTATAGGGCTTCTAAGCGTCTAACACCATTCTTGTCCCTGACATTTTTGCAAAGGCACAAGATTAAACCACTGACACTAGGAAGAGTTTCAAATTAGTAGAATTTATGTCTATTACTTCTTGTACTATAACCCTGATTCTACTCTTTATATGGAAAAAAGTTCAATAGCAATAGGGAGCAGCAATCTAGCAAATGATGGAGGGCTCTTTTCCCCTTACTGCTCACCTCCAATTATTGATGCAGTTTGGGAGATTTGAGTGCCAATTAGATCTGTGATGTCAAGACAATCTGTGATAAAAGTTACCATTTCAAATAGCAACAAGAAAGTCTGAAGAGAAAATTGGGAATTGTGACTGCATAGATAAAACTAACTTCATTTTCAAATTGTGAAATCTAATTTTTGTATCTAAAAAGGCAAGACCCTTCTTGAAATGTTTAGTGTAATCCAAACATTTAATACAGAATATTTATAGCTAACTCTTTGACCAGTTAGCATTAAACAGAGAAAGTAATGATAAGTTTCAGATTGTTGTATGAGCAATTCATGAATGGGGATGTTATGTGGCATTGAAAGTACAAAAGTAATATGATGACTGCATGGGATCAAAGAATCATTTAGGTACCCTGAAATTCATCAAGTGCAACTGTCAAGCTGGCACTGCCAAGTGCCATAAGTGCCATATCTACACATCTTTCAAATACTTCCAAGGATACTCAGCCACTTCCCTGGGCAGCCTGTTCCAGTGCCTCACAACCCTTGTGGTGAAGAAATTGTTACTAATGCCCAATCTAAGTCTCCCGCGGCAAAACTTGAGGCCATTTCCTCTTGTCCTATCACTTGTTACGTCAGAGAAGAGACCAACATCCTCTGCGCTACAACCTCCTTTAAATAGCTGTAGAGACTGACAAGGTCCCCCCTGAGCCTTCTCTTCTCCAGGCTAAACAGCCCCAGGTCCCTCAGGTGTTCCTCTTCACACTTGTGCTCCAGACCCTTCATCAGCTCTGTTGCCCTTCTCTGGGCTCAGCACCTCATTGTCTTTCTTGTCGTGAGGGGCCCAGAACTGAACACAGGATTCAAGGTGTGGTCTCATCAGTGCCAAGTATGTCACATGTTGTGTCTGCTGCTCCTTCCTCCTCAGGGGAGGACTCCTCACAGTCTTCCCTTGCTCCAGAGTGGGGTCCCTCACACGGGAGGCAGTCTTCCATGAACCTTTCCAAGGAAAGTCCTTCCCCTGGGCTGCAGTTCTTCATGACCTGCTCCAGCCTGTGTCCTTTCCAAGGGGTGCATCCTTCAGGAGCAGATTGCTCCAGTGTGGGTCCCTTCCATGGGGTGCATCCTTTCAGGAGCCAACCGCTCTAGTGTGGGTCCCTGGCAGGGTCATAAGTCCTGCAGCAGACCTGCTCCAGCACAAGTTTCCCATGGGGTCACAGCCTTCAGGCATCTCTTCCCCCTCATGCTTTATTGACCTTGGTGTCTGCAGAGCTGTTTCTCTCACATGTTCTCATTCCTCTCTGGCTGCAATAGCTATTCTATAGGGCTTTTTCCCCTATCTGAAATATATTATTCCAGAAGTGCTACTGCTGTCAGTGTCACTGATTGGCCAGTGGTGGGTCTGTCTTGGAACTGGCTGATGCTGTCTCTGTTGGACATGGGAGAACAGGGAAGCTTCTCACAGAAGCCACTCCTGTAGACCCTTCCCTAACAAAACCTTGCTATGAAAACCTAATATAGCCCTGTAAAGGTCTGCACCTAAAAGGTCCTGTAAAACCTGCATGGGGTTGTCCTCTAAAGGGTTACAAGATAAATGTATGTATTAAACATCAAAGGACTGCACAGGGTAGTTTTTTTCATATTATTTTTTTTTTAATTATTATTATTTTCAGGAGCAATGCAAGTAGCTGACATAATGTTTGAATTTTAAGGCATTATGCTCATACAAATATAAGTCTTTGGCTATCTAAATATAATTTATCCTCCTAAGAGCTGTAATAACATTTGTCATAGCTGGGCAGTCTTTGCTGGTTCTCAATCCTATGTAAACCTCGAAGAAGAGACTAATCCCCGTGCTGAAATTCTGCTGCGTCTTTGTTTTCACTGGTGTTGAAATGCTTGGTACAAAAAAACATTTATGCACAGTGATATGTTGGCACTCATGGATAGCAGAGTTATGATGAATGAATGACTCTTCTGGTTAATGTCATTGACATGCATTTATCAAGGCATGGGTTTCTTAACCTTCCTTCTTCACAGAGGTTTCCTTCAGTGTCCCTGGATGACTATGAGTCAAATAGAGTGAAAGGTTCAGTGCAAATATTGGTCAGCAAATGGAAAGACTGTTCTTAATATACTAATTTATATCCAGTATATTGTGTGATGGGTGCTTATATAAATTCACAAAGACAGACATAGAATCATAGAATATTTAGGGTTGGAAAGGACCTTAAGATCATCCAGTTCCAACCCCCTCCCACTAAACCATGCCACCCAAGTATATGTCCAACCTGGCCTTGAACACTGCCACAGACGGAGCATTCACAACTTCCCTGGGCAACCCATTCCAGTGCCTCACCACCCTTACAGTAAGGAATTTTTTCCTCATATCCAATTTATACTTCCCCTGTTTTGATATAAAGGCCTCTTAACAGTTAAAAAATTTCATGATTTTTCTTAGTAATACTAAATATTTTTCATGGACATGTAACACACAATAATAACTTTTTTTTCTATTTACATCTCTATGCAATTTATTGATGTTGAATCACTATTTTCTGTGTGCATATGTTTGTGCATGATTTAGTAAGATGTATCCCTAGACAAAACTGAAAAAAATGCTGGTAAAATGGGGCCTTTTTTGCTCTTCACAACAAAGATTTTTGTGTTTGTTGCTCTTCTTTGGTTATTATAAATGTTGTCAGTATAATTTTTGGGAGTGATCCTGTTAAGTACTGAGCAGCACTATACTCACTTCCCATTTCAGAGAAAATCAGGCTAAATATAGTTAGTCAGAAATTTTCAGTGACAATAACACTGTCCCCTGTGTACCTGGACAGATATTAGAGTCTGGAGTCAACAGCCTGTCTCCTTCAATCACCTTTATGGTATCTGACATCCCAGGAGCTAGTGAGGATTAAGCCCTGTCTTGCTTTCCCTACGGATCAACAGCAAATTTCATCCTGCTCTCAAGTGTTCAGAAGCAAGCCCTGGAGTTATGACCCTCATGTAAAACAAATAGTCTTGCACCATTCCCTTCACCAGCAGCCAGGTGAAAACTTGGAAAATTTTGGTTCAGACCAATGCAGCCAATAATGGGAACTGCAGGTCAAGAGGGTGTCTAAAGGCAACTGCATTCATCACACTAGGTTTCAGTGAGAAAACCTGGGCTTAAGTTCACTGAAATCTAAAGGAGAAGGAAATTGTACTCTATGGGATACGAAAATATTTTCTCTAAACTACCAATGCCATTTACAGACTACAGCAGTGACATGTCTTGCAATTTTGCTGGAGCTTCTTTTCTTTCCTTTACTGCGAGCTAAGACCTAGGCAGGGTTTTATTGCAACAATAATTTATTTTTTTAATTTATTTTCAACCTCTGTGTGCAACACAATGCTACCTTACAAAGAGATGAACTGAAAGATCACAGTTACCAATACCAGCAGTTCATCTACCTGCCCACAGGGCCTGAAAATATTACACTGTAAGATGCACATCTACAGAAGAATTGCAGTTTGAGCTTTTACTGCAGCATTTCACAGAGCAGCTCTGCTTGTCAAATGGACCTTTAGTGTTAAAGTATATTGGATAAGAATTCACCTATCCAATCCTAATTGAACAAAGAGGTAATCTGGAGTCACTTCAGTGTAAATGAGAGCCTTAATTACAGTCAGGAAGAATTTGGCCCCATGGAATTGGTATAGACCACTAACTGCCTGAAACACTGTGTGTGACTTTTAATCACATTTGCTTTATACATAAGATGTAATTCTGCCAGAGGCAGTCCCATGCTGTAATGCATTGTAAATGGGCTACAATGCACTCAGCCAAATTTGAAACTACAGTAAATAATTTGATTATTATATTTTCAAAATTATATGCAGTAGTTACTTGTCAGTTATCTACTTTTTGAGTTCTCCAGTTTTAAACAGTGTACAGGCATTAAAAGGACCATTAAAATGTTATGTTTCATTTACAAAAAGATGGAAGGTGCCTAAGATTTCAATGCAGTGCACAAATACGAAATGCAGCCTTTTTGATAACTTGTCTTGTAGCTACAGTCATATTATATGCCCTGAGTAGAAATCTAATTACTGCACCAAGTACAGGGCATATGCTGACCATGAGCTGTCCTAGAAAAACACTCAACTTATTTATTTATTAATTTTAAGATTAATTTCTTCTTTGACAAAAACTCCATGTAGTTTTCTGGAAAAAAAAAAAAAATAAATGTATGCTACAATATTTTATAACATCTTACATGCAAGTCAACAGTTCATTTTTGAGCCCAACTTAGAAATACAGTATGGGAAGATAGCAAAGTATTATTACAGATATATGGTAACAGTCATTTTTAAGGGTAGTTGTAAGGTAGAACAAGGTTTCTCTAAGACACTGCATAGCTAAGGAAGTAGCTTTCCAAGTATGCAAGACAAGCGCTTCATTTTAGCTATGGTACAGTTTAGTGAAAGCATTCTAGAGAAAGAGAGGTTAACAGGGCAAAAACCATCCCAGTCCCTGCTCTCTTCTGGCTGCTCTCTGCCAAGATTATGTTCTGCCTTGAAGAGAGAAAATCTTTACAAGAGAACAATTGTTATATTTCTTTAACTTTTACAGGGAAACTCAAGGCTTTCCCATTTTTTCAAGCTGTACATGGCCATGGATTGAATTTTGACTCAGAAGCTGTCCTGGTGTACACCCAGGTTTGTGCTAAATGTGCATTCTAGCATTAGGCAGCTCATATTTTGCTAACTAAGGATGCCTCTTGTTCCTTAAACACCCCCTCTAGCTCAGTATGCAGCACAGAAACCTAATATTCATGCAGCTTGCCTAAGACTTTTCTGTGAGAGAAGCTTGCAATAGGAAGTCTCAACAGGGTTTTGTGCCCTTGTCCTCCGAACCTTCCCTTCCACCTGGCAATACAAGGCATACTGGCACATATTTTGGGGCTGCAATTCTTCCCTGTGACTCTGTTCACTTTGCCCATGTTAACATTGTGGTTTACAGCAATGTAACCTCCCTGCAGTTTAGGGCAGAAAAATCTTTTCTGTGCTGTGCCACTGCTGGCCTGCATGGGGCTGACCTGGGTTTAGGTTTGTGGGGTACACTGCTGGGACCACGTGTAAATATTCTGTAATTATGATGAGGTGAGGCACTCCTGCGATTTTGACAATCTGCCTTGCCTGGCACACCTGAGCAACCCTATGGAAAACAGCAGTGATACAAAACTATTGCTAAGGGTAAGAGCTGCCAAGCTAGTTTTTAGCAGAATTAGCACAACTATGCCTTACAGTGTATTAAAGTGTGGTGATCCAGTACTGTGCTTCTGCTCAGAAAAAAACTCATGGTGATTTCAGTGCCAGAGCCTAGATGGAACTGTACCTTGTGTTTGCCACTGCAGGTTCACACCTGCAACCTGTGAATGAAAGATTTCAGTTCTTTGGACAGGTAAGGAAGGAATCACAACAGGCAATACTGATATTTGTATTTGAAGTAAATTCCATTCTGGAAAGAATCAGGATTTTGAAAAGGTATGTTATAAAAAAGTCTAAATATCCTTCCTTTTGGAATAGGGTTCAAGAGCTATAATCTCCCAGACTCATGATGTAAAATAAGTGAGTAAAAGTCGTGGCAAATCATAACTAAAACTCCTAGGTTCTTCTGTTTTTAAGGACAATTAAAAGGCACATTCACAATAAGGACACAGGTACTAAGTTCTGTTACTTTTGAAAATCACTGAGAAGTCACGCTGTATCTACAGAAGCACTTTGCAAACTCTTTAAATAAGTGAGGCCAGATTCTGCACTCATGCAACCAGAGGCGGTACTGGGAAAAAGCGCAGCCTAAATCTCTGTGTAATATTTTAAACTTTATAGATTAAGCTTTGCTGTGTAGCAGCAACTATAATACCTTCACTTCTTGCTTTCAGGATGCTAATTAGCCAATTCTCCAGGCACATGGGATTAAGATACTGCTGAAAAGTAGAGACAAAACTAAAGGCAGGGCTTTGCTGCAGGTTGTAGGAGAAGGCCTGCAGCTGGGAGAGGCATGTGGTTTGATCCACAGCTTGCTAGCTGGGAGCCTGTAGAAACAGGCATCAGGATTAATCTGTACCAGAACAGCACACCCATGTAAGTCGCTTTCTCAGAGCATGTTGGCCAGGTCATCCTGTGTCCTAGTATACTTACACTTCTGTAAGACACACATGTAAGCGGAGAAACCTTTTCATTTCTGTGGCTGGCAAAAGTGTTAACACAATGAATATACCTTTCATAAAAACAAACAAAACAAAGTCATCCTTTACCGAGAGTGGCATTTAAAAATTATACCTGGCTGTTGGGAGATAGCTACTTGACTCATGCTTCTGTCAGCAGTCACAAGCAGCCTAAAAACTGGACACTTTCCATGCTGGGGTGCTGGATGTCATTTGTCCTCTGCAAGGCAGAGCTCTTTGGTGTGAACCCCTGTATGTCACAACTCACCCCAGCTACGTGTTGCAAGCTTACAGTGTGGTGATACATACTGTTGCTACAGGGTGACGAAGGTAACATCTCCCCACATCTTCCCTGGGGATTCAGAGATTCTGCCACAGAAGTTCAAACATTTCCAGTGGATGTCACTTCTAGTCTAGAAAGAAAATCCCTGGTAGTTCTAGGAGTTGCTTTAAAAATAAACAGCTGAAGAAAACATTAGATATTGTCTCTGAATTTTTCACCAAAAAAGCACCATTAGAAGTAGAAAATAGAATGTATTTTCTTAGTTTATGATTGTCCCTAAGCCTCAAGAACCCTATTTTACACTGCTGTCAGGAAAAAGAAAAAAAAAAAAAAAATTGTATCTGTTTCAAATTAGTGAAATTTTGATTGCTGTCTGAGACAAAACCTATGTTTATGACTTGTTTTTCATACTTGATGTCTACTGTATTGCTGGAAATAAATACTGGATGTAAAGGGATAAATTTCTCAGCTAGTATGTATCAGCACAGCTCCATAGATTTGAATAGGGCTATGCTGGTTTAAGCCCACGGGGGACTGGCCTCACAAAAAGCTTTGTAAGCTTTTTAAAGTTAAAGGAACAGGCGCTTGTTCTGTGTTTAGGCTCTGAAAGAAGGGGGAAATTATGAGCACAGAGTAATGTAAACTACAGCTTTAAATGATAAACTACATAGTATTTGGAGGGCTTAAAGGCTAATTGTAAAAATGTGCTACATTTATTGAGAAAGTCAGAAAATTACAGCCTCTTTACATACTTTTATATATATTCCACAGTTATTCAGTAGGTGGCAGTTAAAAGCCTAGATGAGCTTTGCAGTCGCCATTTAGGCAGTAGCATCAGCAGAGGCTGGAGTCAGTCCGTCCGTAAAAGCAGAGAGAAAGAGGAGGCTGTGATCAAGCCAACAGAAGCATTAGCCACTGCCGGGGCGCTGGGAAGAAAGCGGGAGAGGAACAGAACCACCAGAGCACGGAGCCTCTGAGCACACTGCGGGCAGCATCCGGCACAGAGCGCAAGGAGAGGCAGCAGGGAGCGGGGCTGCAGCCCCCTTGGTTAAGTCGGGGTCTCCTTTCTGGTGAGGAAAGCCAGTGCAGAGTGGGTGAGCAGCTGGTGTGATGAGAGGCAGAAACTGAAGAGCGTTTGGAGCTTTCTGTTCTTTCACAGGTAATTATTTTTTATCTTGTTTTTCTACATCACCTCCTACAATAAACAGTTTTGCATTGAGATTAGAGCTCTTTATTTCCTTTGGCCAAAATCCACAGTCCTGACTCGGGCAAAATTTCCACTGAAGTCAATAGAGTTTTGTGTGAGTTACGACTGAGAGGTTTGATCTAAGCATGTATCTTATGCAGAGACCATGGCATGCTGTAAGATGGGGCTGACAAGTCAGAAGCTGGCCATATACATACTGGCCAGTCGAACAACATAATTTTTATATGCACTGGGATGCTAGTGGCTTCGTAACCTTTTTTTTTATTTAAACTGTCCTTCACTAAAGCTTGATGTGCTGAATTTTGCCTTAGTTTATAACACTGCCACTGCAGTGGTTTAAGGAGAAATTCTTTTTAATTATTATTATCATTAAATTAAAGCTACATTTTAAGTTATGTGATAAAAGAATAAAAAAAGTGTTGAGTTTGTATGAAATAACACCAGGTGTTGCTCTTTTTGAAATAGATACAACTTTGCAGCATGCCACGACAGGAGGGCAATATTTCATCTTTTCAATAAATTGTGCCTTTCTCAATTGAATGAAACAAAATAAATCATGAAAGGCCATTCTCAAGAGTCTCTGAGAGACTGAATTCAGGTCTGATAATACTTCTCTTGCTATTTTCCCCATGAAATGTGGAATGCTCTGTATGCTGCAGCACTCAGTCACAGCTGGGTGAGCCCAGAATGGAGCAACCAGATTTGATGTATTTTATATTTCAAGCATTTTCTGAACATCTTGTTTTCTTGAGTTCCTAGTCATACATGAATACCTATATGCCTGTTTATGAATGCACCCTTCTGTAGGAATGTAATGTGTGCATCTCTGTACCTATTCATGTAAGCAAAGCCGTTGCAAATAATTGCTGTTACAGCTTTGCTAGGATTTTCAGTTTACTGTATCGAGAATGTTTGCAGGTCTCACAATTTTTAATTCTGGGTCAGAGGCATATCTTGTTTTCCCCTGTGTGTGTGTCCATCTGCCCCCCCCTGCCGCTTTTACTTTTCTGAGTGATGGAATTCACTTGTGCTCAGCAGCTGTCAGACCCTGTCCCCCCAGGGTTCAGCTGTGTTTACTACACGTAGTAATGGCCAATCTTCCTAGAATGGCATCTATGCCATCATTCAGGAGCTATGATGGCTATAATGTGGTATCCCTCCAAGTTTCATGCTTTCTTACACTGCACACCACATTTCTGAGTCTCTGGCATGAAGAACTGTCTCCAAACCTGAACAGGTTCAAATGTGCAGCTCCCAATCAATGGTCCCATGAAACTAGGAGAATGATGGTAATGTACAGCTATTTGTCTTCATCCCTGGGAAAAGAGAAGAATGAATGGGTAAAAATGGGCTGTGAATACACTTAGGCTGGAAGGTTTAAAACTATTATTGCAGCAAGGTTCTGATGTTACCTTCTTGTTGAAGTAATAGAAAGTAAAGGCTCTAAATGCTTTTCAGTTGGAACTTGACGGAAAGGTTTGTGTGAAATGGTTGCCTGCAAGGTTGAAGAGTTAAATTTTGTAATCCAGAGATCTCTTTCAGTACTAAACACCATTCTTACTTTTCACTGGAAGTTGTCTGCATTTAAAAGTCTCTTTGTAAATGAGTCAAGGTGTTTGGAAGCATGGTTTTCCCCACATCTCACAGCAGAGCAAATGAATGCATATTCCTCTCCTTGGTTGTGCTGCATTGCTGTTTATACCAGCAGGCACATAAGCCCTAATGTGTCTGCTGGTGTAAGCAGAAATATTATTCTGAGATGGTCATCAGGCTGAATAATATCACCTCCTCACAGTGCAAGAACATAGCTCTGTAGAAGATGATTTTTGTTCAGAGGCATGGCTCTTTCTGGCCAATGGGTCAAGATAATTTTACATTGGCACTACGGTCTCTGTAGTACCAACAAAAATACTGGATAAACTGATAGTGCTGTTCCTGAAATTGTTACTATTAATGATTTTCATTTCCATTGAGAATCACCTGGTAACTTTCTTTTTGTGCTAACCAACATACCTGCTCATGTAAAGATTCCACCATCATGTGTGAAAAAGCAAATTCACACTTTCATTGTCACAGGGTCTGCGCTTTTGCCTTAAAACTTAGCTCATTTTAAAAGCCTGCAGGAAGCAGTATGATGATTCAAAGATGCTGCTACAGAATGACCACTGTCAGTTTTGTATTCCTTTTCTTGTGCTTCTTTCTCCCTATAACCTGATTCTTTTTTTTTTTTCTTTTCTTTTTGCCTTTTTATGGTTTTGGTTTACATACTGCATTTTGCTTTCAATTCACAGTGTACCTCAGTGACTGATCTGTAATATATAATTTGAATTTTACACGTCCCACACTGTGAGATTGTCAGGCCATTTGTACACTTAAACTGGAACAGTACTCATTGTGGAAGATTTGGTTTGGCATGTAGGGCTGATTCCAAATGTTTATTACTTTGCCCTTAATACTTTGTATTACTAGGCTTAATTGAGTAATTATCAATATTACATAGAGAAAAATGGCAATTCTGTGTAACTTGAATACATAATATTACCAATATTGCTTTTCCTTTTAAATTTCCATGAGTATACCAGGAAAAAAAATCTTAGATTTGGTATTTTTCTGTATTTTTTACTTTACACACACATAGATTTCTAAACATCAGTGAAGAGATACTTTCACTGCCTTTTTGTTGTTGCATTAAAATTACAATGTATGTTAGATTATCTTATCAAAGCGCTGGAAAGTCAGTGGAAAAGTCCCACTGAGTGACAATGCAACTCTATATATGAACTGAAACAGAACATACTTTATTTTCACATTATGAGAAAACAAATATTAATTTGTTTTCAATCACGAATACTGATTTCTCTATAATTCTTGAATATCAAAGGAAGACGAGAAAAAATGTCAAAATTTGGCTCATACAGGGGTCAGGAACACCTCCACATAAGCAAAAAACATTTGAGTGGGATGTTAGACTTCTTTATCTGAGATGAAAATCTGTCTTTAATTTCTTTCACTGAGCAGGGCTGCAGTATGGTATGGAGGCAAAAGATTTCATAAGAATAAGTTGGAAACCTTGAATTTAAATAACTCTCCTATATCAGATTTGCAAAAATATTCTCAAATTAACATTAAGGAATTAAGGACTATGTTGAAAAGGCAAAAGGGACATTGGTCTTTATGCTGTTTCCTCTGCTTAATGAAATCAGTCTTTCACGGATGCATGGTCCTTCTGTGCAAATACACACATTTACGGGATTTTTATAATGAATCTCGCATACATCAACATCCACAGTTCCTAGAGTCAAATGATTATTTAGGAATTTTTCTGTCTTGTATTTTTTGTTGTGTTTGGTTTTGGTTCGGCTTGGTTTGGTTTTGTGTTTAAGTTTGTTGGTTTTGCTTCGGTTTTGCTTTTTTTTTTCTACTTTGTGTATGATTCTAACTTTCTGCATTCAGGAAAACTGAAAAGCCACATCTCTTTCTATGAGATGCAGAATAAAAAGTCACCAGTTTTGGACATCTGAAGAGCAGAAATTCACTACAGCATGTAAAGTCATAGATACTGGCCAAAAAGAGTATTCTGCTATTGAAAAACAGAGGGTCTGAAAGGTCAAACTGAGTCTCTGTGCATTTATGTGAATGACAAATTCCAGTTAATAATCCTACTGCTTAACTCATTGGTAAAATGTCATGCATGTTGAAAGGTGAACATACGACATTGTAAGTTGAAAATTTCCATCTTTGCTCAGGTAAATGAAACATTAAGTTAACATTGCTTTTCTCTTCATCTGTAATTGAGAGAAACTCAGTAATTTTCAGCCATAGTGTATTAATGCCATCTAGTTTTGCATTGTCTAAAATAAATCTGGAACTCCAAAAGCCTCAGTTCATTCAGATCTTTTTTTTTGACCACACTTGGTGACTTCTATACAGAACTTGAAATTACGTTATCAAGTTGCTTTCAGTGTCCAGTAGTTCAATGCTGTTAGCCCAACATGACTTTTTCTATTGAAAAATTCCTATGTTGTTTTTACCTGAAGCACCTATATTGACCTGCCAGAAATTTGCTGAATTTCTTAACCTTTCCTCCACTGCAAACAGCAGTTCAGATATGTATGTTGGATGAGTGCTATATATGCAGACTCTGGGAATAATGTTCAATTAGATCACAATTAAGCACAGATTAAAAAAAAAAAATAGAATAATGTACACAATTTAAGCACTTTCTTAAAGGCTTGGCTGAACTGGGACCCGAAGACCACATGCACAGTGCCCGTCTTCCTTTTCATGCTAACTTTACGTGACATTAAGTCTTTCATTCAGTAAACCAGTATGTTAGTGCTTGGCCATTCAGCACTGGCAATCTTGAAGTAGATTTAAGCTTCACTGATCATGCAATATTGCCATTATTTTGAAATAACATGCTGTACCACCCTCCAGTGTTAACTGAAATAATTATTAACAATGGGCAAGATTCAGGGGCCAACTGTATAAAATTTAGTCCTGGAGGGAGTCCTGTAATGAGCTTTTAGGCTAATGCAAAAATCCAAACTATTATGATAAAACAACAGCAAAACTGGTGCTGCAGTCAGAGAAGTTTCTGGAAGGAACTAATGTATGTAATTACCAGGATTTCATCATCATCAGTATAGTCACCTTTCCTTTGAAGAAATGAGATGTTTTTCAGAGAGTTATCATTAGATGGAACAGCTGTAAGCAACGACTTTTTCTTCACAATAAAACAAGATACTTTGTTCAAACTGCACTGGAGATAATGAAAAAAAAAACCAGAAAAATCTTGGTCAAATGGCTTAATGATCTCTGGCACTGGCATAAATACCTTGAGCAAAATACAGTCAATTGCTGTCTTCAAATTCCATTTCACACTACTATGTGTAAGACTATTTTGCATTTCAAGATGTCCTGGGTTTTTCTGTAGGAAGGTGTGATCCAAAAATACCTGACACACCTCTCTATATTTTTGGTTTGTAAAGGAATCAAAAAGGCTATACCAGTTATGAATAAATAATATTCAACCTAACATTTGTTGTCCAACAATCTGGCTAATATTTGTTAACAAAAGTATGGCAGACTTACATTCAAGTGCAAGGAAGTCACTAATATATAGATAAACATTTTGAAAACAAAACATGACATCTCAATAAATTGTCAAGCTGAAATTTTGATATGGCAAGGCAAATTCAGGAAGCGGTTTTAGTCTAAATGCATCAAACAATTTTGATTACCCTTGTTACTACCATCAGCCCATGCATAACTACTCAGATGACTTGGCCTGTCATTCTCCTGTGTATCACACAAAGCAAAAAAGAGAAAGTATTTTGAATGGATAATTATGTCTGACCAAGTCTTTGCTCAAATACCAATGAAGCAGGCATTACCAGTGTGATAATATTCTTCTCTCTTAACAAACATGGCAAGAACAGCATTTGCATAAAAGCCAGAGCTGACATAAATCAAAAGTGCTGTAGCATGTATACAGTCATGATTTACACTTTCTGATCATCATGAAGCACACTTTCAAAGAGCATTTTGTTCAGCATGAAGTAAGAAAAAAATGTGCTTTGCACATGGACTAGAACCTTATATTGCAATAAAAAGCTGGTTTAACTGTTATAATTATGTCTTCAAGTATGTCCAATTTTCCATTTATTTGAAAAGACCAAAGCAAAGCAGGCAAAGAAAAAGAAAGAAAAGGAATGAAAAAATGAGTCTTGTAGTAAAAGATGAAAACACTAGAAGTAGAAAAATTCTCATTCTTTAAGTCCATGTTCATTGGTAGATACAGTGAAATTACTCCTTGAGAAATGGCTGCTTCTATACAGAATGAGCAAGGAAAAACTCCTTGCAGAACTCTCATTCCCTCTTGTATGTAAATAATGTGTACCTTTTCACCTTTCACATGGTGAAATGGCCATTAAGCTTTCACCCATGCTGAAATCCACCTTATTTATCGCTACATTTGGTATTATTCTTCACCTTGTATCTTGTATATTTGCTTAGTGGTGTCATCACTGGATGGCCGTATGGACTATTAATTTAAATTGATGCAAGCTTTTGAACTAAATGCACTGCTTATACTTTATTGGATTTCCATAACAATAGCAATAGCAATATAAACAGAGACATCTCCAAAAAACCCGAACCAAAACAAGAAAAAAACAGTGACATGAGATGATTTTGCTTGAGGAATAAGACCTTTCAGGAAATTAACATACACCATGTGACAATTGCTGTATTATCAGACTGACACCTCAGAAGGACATCATAAAACTTCAAGAACTGAATCAGCTAAGATGCAATCAAACCCTCTGACTCCAGACAGCAAAGGTAGTATCAGACAGTTTTATAGAACAAAGGCTGCAATGTAAGCCCTATACAGCATAAACTCGTTAATTCCAGTTTTTCCCACTACGGCCGTACACTTTTCCTCTCCGCAACAACCTACTATGTATTTAAAGACTATTATCACGCCATCTGATGTTCCCTGAGAAGCTTTTTGGATGCTTAATATTTAATCTTAACCCTAATGGCATTAAGTGCCACATTTGAATTTGTCTTAATTTTTGGGCAAACATATATGCCAGTTTTCTTGGAGATTTCTGAGCATGCTGAAAGTATGATAGAGCAGACGTACACTCAGCTAGCATTTAAACTTTCATTTCTCTACTCTTTATTTTTGATGCTTTTCATGGTAAAAATTTTCATAGCACATTTTTTTCTCATCATCCCATATTTCCTAGGCTATGTATTATATGACTGTGCAATACTTAAGCTTCTGAAGTGAAACAGTCGTGGTTTTCTCTCTTACCTTTTGCTCACAGAAATTATTAAACTATAATTCCTTTGTGTGATAATTTAGCGCAGCAACCCACAACTCTGAGATCTATGACTATTCTGGTGTATTCTCAGTGGAACATTGTCCTGCTAGATTTCTCTGTTCTCATTTCTTGCTAGCTACTTCAGTTTTGTTTGTTTTGTCAACAGCGTGAGCCGTTCACCCATTTTCCTTGCTCCTCAGAGGGTTTTTCCTCTTACACAAACACATACACCAGTGTTTTCTGAGACTACTCTTTTTTCCGTTTCTTAAATTCTGCTGTCAGAGGTAAACAATTTTGTTCCATTGCCTCAGGATGAACACTCTTATTTATCAATCTTTCCTATATTTAAACAGGTCTCTGAGAGTGACAGCGACTGCAGGGTAGGAGAGATAGAAGTGAAGCTTCCTTATGCCTGAAGCCAGGCTGGGGAGGCAGAGCTGTGACAGTTCTTCATGTTTCCTCGGGAACAGAATCCCCAGTTGCACTGGTTGTTCTGCCTACACAGTCTGCCAGATGAGGAAGTACAACTCCTTCATCTCACACATTATGTAAAGACAGGTGTTTTCAGCTTACTCAGACATTAGAATTAGGACAGAATAGGATACCCTGTACAAGGAGGATAACAAAATCAGTGTGTGCTTGAACAGCAAACTTAAGACATCAGTGCAGCATGGCTAGCCACAGCTTTAGTCTAACAGGCACAGGCAGCAACAGCATCAAAAGGCAGAAGCACAAAATTCGTGTGGGCTGGCAACTAAAAGCTGGCAAGGTGATCATGGGGGCTCCACTCAGATCCATATGTCTACAGCATCACTGCTATTCTCTCTATGCCAGACAAGTAAAGGGTGACATAAAACCCTGCCCCACAATTCAATCACTCCTCTGCTGTGGTGAAGAAATAGCTTGAAGGCTTTCCTTATTCATTAAGAAATCCCTTTGGGTTGTTCTGGATCAGCTGCTGCCGCAACATTGCAACAGGCAAATTCAATCACCTGGCACCATTGGGGCACTCAAACAAAGCTCTCTACTAAATCATCCGATTTTCCTAAGAACAAATAAAGGTTCAGCAAATTTTGCAGTTTGTTCCACATGTACTTTTTATACATCTAGCTTTGGTCTGAAAAGTAACAATATCCTAGACTCTCTTAAACTTGTAGGGTTCAATTTTTAAGTTTTTATTTGCATAAATCTCTCTAAATATGACAAGAGACTTGTACCTGCTGTGCACGTAACAAGCTGCTACTGTTAGGAGGATAAATTCATCTTCACATTTCTTTCAGTCAATTCTAAAACACCTGCAGCTTGCAGTCACGTGAACTTTACCATTTCTGTTATTTCATGATGATGACAATATTTGTGACCCTACTGTTTACAGCTAGGCTTTGTCATGAGGAACAACCTTCAGAATCACAAATCTTGTGACTTTTGGCATATGCATTTTCCAGCCTTGAAAATGTTATGAAGACGTCTGCACAACTTTTCTGATGTAGCATGTCTCCAGTCAGATTTCATCTGTGAAATAAAGATTAGAACAAAAAGTCAGACTGTACATGAACAATCTCAGTTTACCAAAATGTACTCTGACTTGAAATGCAAGTAGAAAAACACATTGAAGTGGGAAACATGCTCCTAAAGAGTTAGAAACAAAGCATACTTGGTACTGCGTCTGAATAAGTTACAAATACACCTTAGATGTCACTCAGGAGTGTTCAGTGTAGTGAAGATAGATTCCCAAACTACTGAATAGGTGTCATGTTTAGCATAATTGCCTATCATACACGTGTATACTCGTGTGTGTCAACAATGTTTGAGGAGGCTTTTTTGAGGGACACAAGAAAAAATCAGTTTCTACTATTTTGGGGGGCCTTGGCCTGGCTGAAGTACCGTTGCCCAGCTGCAGCTTTTATTTCTGTGGATATTAGTCCAGTAGGAAGAAAACTGAAATTGTAATGTTCATTTAAAATAAACCATGAAATGTTGAAGATGATTTTTTGTTACCAGTCCAGTAACAAAATTATTTGGATTACGGATTTTTTTGCAATTTTTATGTATTTGCAGTTATGGATTGCAAACCCTAAATTTATTACTAGAATAAATCATTCTGTAATCTATGTCTTCCTAAATGATTACAACTAATATGCTATCACTTACATCACATTAATGTCTTGTATTGGGAAAGATACCATGATGTGCACTCTCCACATGTACCTGTATTAATGTCTGTCTTGGTTTTTTTATCATTTTCTTTCCTAGATTTTCCCCTCTATCTGAGCAACATACACACTGAGAAACATGCCTGAGCAAAGCAATGATTACAGGGTTGTTGTGTTTGGAGCTGGAGGAGTGGGCAAAAGTTCTTTGGTCTTGAGGTTTGTGAAGGGCACTTTCAGAGAGAGCTACATCCCTACTATTGAAGACACCTACCGTCAGGTGATCAGCTGTGATAAGAGCATATGCACTTTACAGATAACTGACACTACAGGGAGCCATCAATTTCCAGCCATGCAACGTCTTTCTATTTCTAAAGGACATGCTTTCATTTTGGTTTACTCTATCACAAGCCGACAGTCCTTGGAGGAGCTCAAACCAATCCATGAACAAATATGTCAGATTAAAGGTGACATAGAAAACATCCCAATAATGCTGGTGGGGAACAAAAATGATGAGAGCCAAAATCGAGAGGTGGACAGCAGCGAAGGAGAAGCCATGGCTAAGAAATGGAAATGTGCCTTCATGGAGACCTCTGCCAAGCTGAACCACAATGTGAAAGAGTTATTCCAAGAATTGCTAAACCTTGAGAAACGCAGGACTGTGAGTTTACAGATTGATGGCAAAAAAAGCAAGCAGCAGAAAAGGAAAGAGAAGCTGAAAGGCAAATGTGTGGTGATGTGAAATTGCACTGTCAGAAGTTAATCATACAATCTCACCTGTCTGACAACACCCATATAAAACCTGCAGAAAGCAAACAACCATAGAATCATAGAATCATAGAATAGTTAAGGTTCGAAAGGACCTTAAGATCACCTAGTTCCAACCCCCTGCCGTGGGCAGGGACACCTCCCACTAAACCATGTCACCCAAGGCTCTGTCCAACCTGGCCTTGAACACCAC
>JANRGW010040945.1:0-12344 GCA_024733675.1 Psilopsiagon aymara
CTGCTCCTGGCGGCACTGGAATAGGGCTAGGAGGAACTCTGCGCCCCACTGGAATCACGGAGAAGGATGGAGAGGGGATCTCTGGGCACCACGGGGGTTGGGGGAAGGGGTGTGGAGGCTCTGGCTCTGTTGGCAGACTCCAGTTTCCCATAGAGTGTCCCTGTGCCCCATAGGGAACCCTGCACTCCGCAGGGGTGAGGGGCCCCCATAGCTCCGGGCTGCCAGCCCCATGGAAGAGGCCAGAGCCCTGGCACATGCACTTGGGGCTGTTTCAGCCCATCCTGCCTCCTGCTTGGTTTGGGTTTTAAGCATCTATGTGTGAGCGCTGATAGAGAACACTGGGAACAGCCAAAGTGACCCAGGAAACCGGGAATGAGTGCAGGCTACAGCCATATGTGTCTCTTAATAAACACTTAGCAGAGCCTACGTGCATGAGGGAGCAGCCAATTCAGCATCCTGGGGGTTGCCTTCACTGGTGCCAGCAGGACACCGGAGCTGGGAGACTTTTCCTTTACCAGCTCTGTGTCATACTTGTCCCTTTGAACATAAAAACACTGCCCTGGAATGCCGGGGGTGGTTCCAGGGAGGGTTTAATTGGGAGTCAGCAGCCTTGTAATGTGGCTTGAGGTGGCCCCTGAGTCACCTTCCTCTTCTCACTCACCTGAGAGTAGAGCCAGGTATGAACACCGGGACTGGTGCCCTTGACAAAGCCATCGGTGCTGGTGAAGCCTTCATTAGGATGTGGCTGTCATTAAGGTTGTATCCAGCACTAATGTGTTTACACTGTGCGGCTCAGGGAGGTGTTTCCTTGTGTCTGAGCCAGAGGAAAACTGAAGGGAAGAAAGGAAAACTGAGGGGAAGAAAGGAAAACTGAGGGGAAGAAACGAAAACAGAGGGGAAGAAAGGAAAACTGAGGGGAAGAAAGGAAAATTGGGGGGAAGAAAGGAAAACTGAGGGGAAGAAACGAAAACAGAGCTTTGCCGCTCCTGATGTTTCCAGTTGTTCATGTTCTGTTCGAAGCCTGTTTCTTTTGCCATTGTTTGGCTGCTGGGGCAGCGTACAGCCAGAAAGGGCTGGGGTTTAGTTCACACTCACACAATAAATGATGAAGAATTCATATTTGATGGTTTTGAGGGGGAGATTTGTCCCTGTAGTCTCCCCTTTGAGCCCCTCCAATGAAGCTGATGTAGCGGCGGTCATGTTCTGGTCACTGCTAACTAAGCTGTTGTTCACATAGTTTGTTTGGGATGTTTGGAACAGGAGCTGCTCTTCCCCCAGGGCACAGAGCCTGCAGCATGGATTGTGGCACCGAAACCAGCAGGATGCTCCTAGAAATCACGGGGTTTAGGACAGAAGTGCTCAGTGCTGGCTTGTGTTAAAGGCAAAGCTTATGCTGCCCTCGCTGCAGCGTTGGGGACCTGACAAAGCCCAGTATCTCCTTATAAAGTCCTTTCCCTGGTGCTAGTGTCTTGTAGCTTCAGGTCTGGACATGGATGTAACTGTAGCGTGGTGCTTGAGCATTCATTTCCCTCCAGTGTTCTCTGGAGCACGTTTCTGCATTCATCTCCTGCAGTTAACACTCATTAGGTCTGAATGTTCTCTCAAGCAAATAGCCCTTTCCTCTTCTCCTTCACTGCTCCCAGTGCACCTTCAAAGGACTGCAGTGCAAATGTAATGCTCTATTGGCTTCCTTTATTTCCCCTGTGCCTGCTGGGGAGGCGTTTTCCAGGCAAGCTTTCCCTATCAGTTCCATGGAACCAGGAATGCTGCGGCTCCATCTATAGACAAGAATTGATGTGAGGTGCTGATAACTTTCTTTGCCAGCCTTAATGTGGTTTGAAAGGCTTTGAGTGGTAATGGAGGACGTGTGATAGCAGCATGCAAATGGTGTTTCTGCAGTTTAGGATGCCCTGAGTGCTTAATACGCAGTGTACCCGGAGTTGTGTTGCACAAAGGGATAAGGTTGTGTCTGTTAGGAATGTCCTTCCTGGTGTGCTCCAGTCAGGAGCAGGAGGCGAGTGGAAGTCTCCAGACAGTCTGCAAGGCTTGGCTTGGCTCTCCTCTCTGTTGATTAGGGGTTTTGGAGCTTGAAGGGCATTAAGATAGCAACTGGAAAGGAGCTGGAATGAAAGGTATGAGGGCGTGGGGCGCTCGCTGGTACCAGTGTCAGGCTCTCGGAGGCTGCTGCTTCCCGCACCCACTTCAAAGGACATTTGGGGAAGTCAAATGAAAGGAAGGGCAGAAGAGAGTGCTGATCTGAAATACAGGAATTCCATGTCCTCTTTAACCCTTCTTTTTAACCCCGATCTGGGTTTTACAGCAGTTTTTACTGATAACTTTATGCCAAGGCATGTTTTCCTTTAGTCACCGTGTGACTGTGACGTTGTTGGAGGATTAAAGGCTTTTCTTCTCTTGCCCTTATGCTGTAGGCTCACTTGATTTTTAAGCCACAAACACCCTCTGTTGTTGTGAATGAGACGTGCCTCCTTGTAAAAGGCATCTCCTTGTTGCTGCAGGTGGTACAAGCTTCGCTCCAAGCCAGGGAAGAAGGAGAAGGAGAGAGGGGAGATCGAAGTGGATATCCAGTTCATGAGGAGCAACATGACAGCCAGCATGTTCGATCTGTCCATGAAAGACAAGCCTCGCTCTCCCTTTGGCAAGCTCAAAGACAAGCTCAAGGGGAAGAGAAGCAGTGGCCTCTCCGACACGGCTTCATCCATCATTCCCAGCATGTCTCACTCCCCTGCTGACAGCGAGGACGAGGCAGTTGAGAAGGAAAAGAAGAAATCCAAGTTCAAAGCGCTCTTTTCCAAGCCTGGCCTGCAGAAGACCTCCCTTTCCCAGTCCATGTCAGTGCTACCAACACAGCAGTCCGTCACCCAGAGGGTTCGGCTTCGACCCGGTGACTTCCAGTCGCGATGGGATGATGAGGAGGCCGAGACCTCTCCTTCCTCAGAAAGTGAGTACCTTCACTTGCAGCACTGATGAAGCACAAAGCCTTTCCCGAGGTTTTATTGCCCTTTCCACACTGTTTAGGGTACTAAAAAGTAAATCCATATGGATTTAGTAATCCATATGGGTTTACTAAACAGTAAATCCATAGAACATCACTTCTGGCCATGGTGGCAGGTTTGGATGCACATGGGATGTTGATGCTCACAGCTAAGCTTGCCTTGGGCTAGCATAGAAACCGTGGGGCTGCACAAGCAATGCCTGCACGAATGTCAGAGCAAAGGGGGCGTTCTTGCATCTTGAATTTCTCCCTCTTCCTGTTTTTTCCCCAGAGTCCTTTGGAAATGCCCTGGAAGAGAAGTCCTCTCCCTCTGTATTTAGGTCTCGTAAAACAGCAATTCTGGACAGCAGGCAAGTAGCCCAAGTAACCACGGCCCACCCCAAGAAAGAAGGGCTCTCTTTATTCAGTGGCCTTAAATCCAAGAGCGATCCCGTTTCCAAGTCCAGTCTGTGTATCAATGGCAGTCATGTTTATATGGAGGAGAGCAGCGTGAAGGACAACACTCCAGCCTCTTCCCCCTCTCCTCGCAACTTCCGGAGGAAGCAGCTCTTTGGATCAGAAGAGAACCTGTCTTCCAGACCCACTAAAGGACCTGAAGAGATGGGAAGAGCATCTCCTATGGGAAGAACGTCTCCCAGTCCTGCTTTCTCTGGGTCGACGTCCTTGGAGACCTTTAAGTCGATGACTTTGCCATCATACAAACTGCTGAGCAGTGAAGAATACCTGGAAACCAACGTTCCCCTGAGCGTTGAGGTTACGAAAGAGACCAAAAAGCCAGAGCACAAGAAGTCTGCCTTGCTCTCTCTGGTCACCGGGAAGAAGGAAGCAGTGAAGAGTGGGGATGCTGAGATTCCTGACAGGACCCTGCAGGATGAGGTAAACAGCATTCCAGAAGAGGAGAGTGAACAAGAGGCCAAATGCGTCGAACCTGCAGCAGATTCAGGCAGAGGGAGTCCTGCAGGAGGCAGTCACCATGCAGAAGACATCTCTGCAAACAAGCAGCCTCTCAACCCTTTCGAGGAAGAACGGGGACCTGAGAAAGCTGCTGCCCCATCTAAGACCAAAGCTGTGAAGCCCAGGTCAGTCCTTTCTGCTTCAGAGACCACAGAAACGGGTCGTGGGGGCAGCAGCCTTTAGTTGGGCTGCTTCCAGCCCCACAGCAGTGCCTCTCAGCCTGGCGTCCTGCAGGCAGCAGAAGCGTGTTGCTCTGCAGGGCCCCTGATGGTTTAAAAGTGGCTTTGATAGCAAATAGTAACCCTGGAGTTCTTCCTTGGTATGCAAAAGAGATGGATATAGGGATGTTACTCATCAGTGACACTGAAATAGTGGTGCTCTGAGTGCAGGCATCTTTGCAGGTACTGCAGGGGTGATGTTTCTTGCCGGATCTCTCGCCAAACCTAACTTCTGTCTGAGCTGTGCCATTTGGAACATACCCAGGCTCTGAAACAGCAGTGCTAACATCCCTGCTTTCCTGGTTTTGGCTGTGGTCTGCCAAAGGGTTAACCTTGGAGCCCTGCTGCTTCTGGCATTGCTGACAGCAGCGTGAAGGATGTTTGTGTGGAGTGGTACACAAGGCTTCTTCGGACATTCTGCTCCTTTATCCTTCATATATATATATAAATGGTGTGTGTTGGTGGTTTTATATATATATATATAGGTGTTCCCTACTAATAAGCTGTGGTTTGTGCCTGTCTCCTTCTTCACAGTGCTTCTCCTGTTTAAACACCTCTCAAATGAAGTGCCTTACTAATAAACCAGCTTGGGGTGCAATGGGTAGTGCTTCAAACCTGTGCAAGCTCCACAGCAAAAGTGCTCTCCCGTAAACTGAGGGCTTTGTAAAGGCATATTTAAGGATGTAAAGTCAATCAGGTTGGCTCTGAGGTCTCTTGCAAGTGTATTTCATCTCCAGGGTGAGGAGGTGATGGAGCCTGGTGCTAAAGGTTGTCTGTTCCAGCCTCGTGTTGCATCTGCAAGTGACATGCGAGTGTTTTGTCCCTTTTTGCAGGGTGCCTTCAGAGGAGGAAACCAAAGCCACGCTTCCTACTCTTGCACCTCCTTCCCTCCCTGCTCCTCTCTCTGTACACCCTATCAGGAGTGCCAATAACCCTTTTGTTTCCAAGAAGGGACAAAAAGGCCGAGTGCCAGGCTCTGAGGACATCACTGGTTCTCCTGCGTCTCTTACTGCTCCTCCTTTTGCTGCAGAGCTTTTGAATGGCAAGAACCCCTTTACTCCCGAGTGGGGCAGAGCACCCCCAGCCCTGGATCCTGAAGCCATTCGTTTCCCTTCATCCCATCATCTTGCATCCTCTGGTCCCAAAGCACCTCCTCCTGAGCAGCTCTCTGGTAGTGGTAATAATCCTTTTGCTTCTGACTGGGGGCAGAGCTCTTGGGGTCAGGGTGCTGAGGGCTCTGATGTGTGGCCTTCCCAGGGTGTCTCTCACCCACCTGCATCTTCTCTTCCCTCTGCTCATCATTTCAATGGCAGTAATCCCTTTGTGTCCCAGCTTGGATGGGAAGCAGATGCACCAAGTTCGGAAGCTGTTGCTTGTCCTCCCCCTCTCTGCCTTCCTTGCGATGAAGGCTGCTCCTCAGCACAGCACCCTGCTGAGCTGAAGCCCTCTGCTCTCAGTGCTTCAGAGAGCTCTTCAGCTGAGGCTTTACCTGGCAATGTCAGAGCTGGATCAGACCCTCTCAGCACCATTTCTGACAAGCCTGGTCTGGCTCCAGAGGAGCAGTGCATTCCTCCCGGGCTTCAGGCTCCCATCCCGAACAGGGAGACTGCAGAGGTTGGTGCTCAGCAGCCACCTTCCCCCATGAGTGAGCTGAAGGAGAAGCAGGAGGCCTTGGGTGAGAAGAGATGGGAAGAGCCCCAAATGACTCCATTTGATAAGAATGACTCCTTTTCTCAAGCAGGACCAGCCAAACCATCCTCAGGAGCTTGCCCCATGTCCCCTCAGGTAGGGAGGGCTGGCAGTGAGCTGCTTGTCACACCACAGCCAGCACCACGGCTGTCTTTAGGGCTGAAGAAGCGCCCCTTGGTTTCCCATGATGAGCTCAGTGGGGATGTGCCACCTTTGGGTGATGGTGCCAAATCTGTGCTGGGACTCCCACTCCCTAATGATGAAGCCTCAGATGCTCGTGAGTGCCTCCCTCGAAGTGATTCATTAGAGCCTCTCACTCCCCCAGGGACACATAGAGCTGAAAGCAGTAACAGGCATTTAAGTAATGAAGCTGATCATGATTTATTTGCCTCTCTTGCAAATCTCAGGTCTGTTATTCCAGTTCCTGGAGACCGTGGCTTGAAAGTGGCCAGTCTCCCAGTTATCCCAGAGGGAGGCTCCGATGATGAGCTGCTGTGTGACTCTCAGGAGGACCCGGGTCTTGCTGCAGGGGGTGAAAACGTTTCAGAGAGAGGAAAGCAGGGCCTGGATTTAATGTCTCTGCATGAGGAGCCGAAAGAGTGCTCTGACAGCTCTGCTGGTGCTTGTGAGCCGAGCAACGCAGCCATGCTGCCTGCGCGGGTGGATGGGCACAGTGTAGCTGCTTCAGGCTTAGGTGTGACATCTCATTCCAGGGGGGATAACGCTCCTTTTGAGAAGCAAGAGCTGAAAATCAGTGCGGGTGCTGCGGAGTGTGACCTCTCTGAGCCTTCTGTTTCCTCTTCCTCCCTGTCCAGTGCTTCCCAGCCTTCCTCTTCCTCTCATTCCCTTCTCTCTGACACCCCAAATCAAAGAGCAGAGTCTCCGAAAAAGCCAACAGCCGAGGGCTCCGCAGCTAAAGCAGGAAACTGTGGCAAGAAGAAGCTTCTTCAGGCCTGGGTTTCCCCCTCTGAGCCATCCCCTAACCAAACCCAACAGGGTGGTGAAACCGGGTCTCCCAAGCACAGGTGAGAGAACATGGGGAGTACCCCAAAGGTGCTGATCTGAGCCTTGCTTTTCCTTCCTGTCAGCACACCTCGGCAGGAATTGGCTGCTCTTTGCAGTGATGTGGCATTAGCTTCCTCCAGCCCGTGGATTTGGGTCCTGTGTAGGATCATTTCTGGCACCGCATGAATCCATATGGTTGCTAAGGATGCACAGAGCACTCCAAGGGATCTGTCATTCCTCACGGTGCCACCTTGTAGGGAAACCATTAAGGAAACTTGATGGCAGCTTCAGAAATAGGGTCACATCATTGAACTGGGGAAATAGACTGGAATGGATCTGTTTTTCGGGAGTGGGAGAATGGAAGCCTGATAAACTGGGATGCTTTGTTACCTGGCCAAACAGGGCTCCTGATCCTCGAATCACAGCAAGTGATGCGTTCCTTCTCATTAGGGAAGTTGGGCTCAAATACTAGTGCCTGGCAGCTCAGAGTAGCTGCCACTGTGTTAGACCAACCTGGCTTTGCTTTTGTGGCTTACCACTCAGGTGTATTTCCTTGTTACTGCTTCTCTGTCTCTAATGCATCAGATCAACTGCAATAGCAAAGAATGGAGTATACTTCCAAAAAGCCTACAGCTTGGACACTAACGCCATGTCTTCCCAAAGCTGAATCTCTTATCCCTTTGGACGTGGAGAAAGGGGTGGAATTTCTTCCCAGTTGCTTGCTGTATTTGTTTTTAGCCTGAAGATGTGTGTTCAGTTTACTGTCTCCTTAACAGAAAGCTCTCTTCCCATTGCAGACTCCATCCTGTGAAGCCAATGAACGCCACGGCAAACAAGTCTCAAAGTAAAGCCCTGAATGTCATCAGCACTATGAATGAAAAGCTGCTCGAGAGCAATGTGAAGGTAATGAGGGGAAAGGAGAGCTTTAACCCAAAGCTTAAGCACTACGTTGAACAGGGTTTGTGTATTTGAGATAGTCTGCTTTGGTTCTCATATCCTGAGCAGACCAAGAATAGTGGTTATTAGACTGGGGGGGGGGCACGAACTCAGATTTAGAGGAGCTTTTGGCTTAATCTTGGCCTCAACAGAGGCCCCCAGGCTTGAAGCACGTGGATCAGAATGGATGGAAGCAGAGAAACGCCCTTGGGGACCCTTATTGTCTCTGAGGGATTTTAGGGGGGGAAATGAGAAGTTAGGACCAAAATCCCTGCAGTGCCTCCAGGTGTGAGTGGGAAAGGAGCAAACACCACTTCCATGATTCCAGTTGAGAGGTTGCTGTGTTCAGTGAGTGGAAAAGTTGTCATTAGGATGGCAGGGTGAGAAGCAGAAGGGTTAAAGGAGATCTGTGTTGTGTTTTCCCACTGGTGACTGCAATAGAAGGGGAGTGCCAAAGGCCTCAGTGGGTGTTTCTTGCTGTTTAACCCCAGTTTGGTTTTCCTGGTCCCCAGGTCTGTGAACAGTGGCATTTGGTGGTGCATGGCTGTGGCTTCCCCTATCTCACTGAGCTGGCTGGAGCCAGCATGACATTCCTTCAGCGTAAATTGCACCAGGGTTGAGTTACAGACCTGTAACTGCAAAGGTTTGATGCTAAAACCAATGGCCTGGTCACTGTCTGTAACAGCTCGCTCTGAGCCTGCCTTCTGCTCCGGGGAAGGCTGCTTAAGCTCCATAAACCATGTCCCTGTGCTGTGAGCTGCACACACTGAGGCAGTTGCTCCTTTTTCCTCCATATACTTCCAAAGATTTGTTCTATAGGCAGTGTTCCATATGAGTTTTCCCAGGCTAAGCTTGCTAGCAGCCCAAAAGGTAGCAGGAAGCTGGCCTGGCATTGTCAATGCAGTGTGCCTCTGAGCATCCTGTTCTTGATCCTGCAGTGCTCATGTTCCAAAACGTCATTTGGATGAACTTTGAGCTCCGTGCTGCTGTTTTGCACTGCCCATATGCCTGCAGTGACCCTGCCTTTCTCCTCTCTCTCAGAAATACCACCCTTCAGATCCTGCCTATGCTTATGCCCAGCTAACACACGATGAGCTGATCCAGCTCGTCTTGAAACAGAAGGATGCGATCACCAAGAAGGATCTCCAGGTGCGTGAGCTCGAAGACTACATCGACAACTTGCTTGTCAGAGTCATGGAAGAAACCCCCAACATCCTTCGTGTCGCAACATCTGGAACCAAAAAGGCTGGAAAGATGTAAAAGCCCCTGGGATGCTGAGTGAACAAAGGACTGGGTTCCCACCAGTGGAGTTGGATGGATAAGGAGCTGATGTGAAGCAAGTGGTACCGGTTGTGCTGCCACAGAAAACGACCTCTTTCTTCTTTCTGCCTTAAGCAACCCTCAGTTTGATTTGTAGTTCCATCAGGTATCTGCAGCCAGGAGTGGAGTCACTTTATCATATTTATTATTGGCTTTCTTTCCATTATTTGGGAAGATCTGTTCAGGCATCTCATCCAAAGTGAAGGAGTTTGAGGTGCTTTGCTTGCCAGCAAGGCGCTGATGAGCCTTTAGGAAGGTTTGGATTTTAATAGTTTTATTTTGTAGCAGCTTTGATAGATGAATTCCTCTTCTTTGTACATTCTTAACTTGTAGTGCAATCTAAAACCTGATAGAGCTTAAGGATTTGATTGACTTAAACCAAATTATCACTACGCTGGCCAAGTCCAAAGGTGTGTGCTTCAGACCAGGGCTGTCTTGTGAATGTAATGAATGCAAGTTAAAGCTTAGATTGGAAAGGAAGTAGCATCCCATCAAGTATGCATTGCTTCAAAGCAGCTCTGCAAGGGGAAGATTTGCAGCTCTTTTGGTCCAGGAAGCACTGGGATATGGTACGTTTGTCTACCATAGGAATGGCAGTAATGAACTCGGGCCAAAGGTGGGTTTTCAATCAGAAACTGTTCTCTGATAGACTTCAATTCCTTCAAATGAGGGAGGCTGATGTGTGATGTGTTTTAGTCTTGAATAGGTGTGGATCTCCTGGCACACCTGCATGGCCCCTGTCTGATGCTGCAGGGGGGTTCTGTGATGATTCCTTTATGCCTTTGCAGTTAATTTAAACACCTGGGGTGTTGAAGCTGGGGCTTGGAGCAGCCTTCAAAGGTGATCAGGTTTCTTCAGGGCATTCCTTGTAGAGCCAAGAGAGGAACCAAATCGCCCTCCTGTGATGGGAGCAGTCGCAGCACCAGTGGTTGGTCTGATTGAGTTTCTTTGTGACTTGCTGCTCAGAATGGAATGAATCTTGGGTAGCTGAGAGAGTGTTTTGTGGGACAATTGATGCCCTTCGGTCTGCTTCCTTAATGGGTGGCTGGAGATAGACACAGGTATGTTCTCCTCCCCATCACCACCACCAATACAGCCTAACGCTATTGAGCAGCACCACTGCAAAACTAAATGTAGCCTCTTATTTTGGTGAGCTTTTAACAGTCAAGATGCCTCTTTGCACCTCTGGGATTTCTCAGGGTTGTAAGAGTCCAGCAAAGGCTTAGAGGAAAGCCGAAGTACCCAAAGCAGGGGGTAGCAGAGGACCAAAGCAAAAACTCTTGCCTTCAGGAGCTGAAAAGGGTCTGTTGGGTTATTCCTGGCTTGGAAGGGGCAAGCTTCTAACTCAGTTTTTCTACAGCAAAGCACTTTATTAGGGCCTAGACCAGGTGGATCAACCATCAACCTGTTAGCTATTGTCCTCAACCACCGAGAACCACTGGAGACTCCTCAAATACTGTATTTTTGTAGTGAAAATAGTTAATATATTTGCCTGGAGGTGTGCACGTTCACTGGGAAAATCCAAACCTGCTCTTAACCCCTTTTTATTCCTATCAACTCCAACCAAAATCTGG
The DNA here is from genome assembly GCA_024733675.1 of Psilopsiagon aymara. NCBI lineage: Eukaryota > Metazoa > Chordata > Aves > Psittaciformes > Psittacidae > Psilopsiagon > Psilopsiagon aymara. The sequence continues at coordinate 10,710 of JANRGW010040945.1, forward strand.
AGCTTTTCCTCATGGGATGCTGGAGTTGAACCAAGCCTGTAAGTGTCCTGAAGACTTTGAGGTACTTGTTTCTGGTTGAGCAGATGTCTTCAGCGCTGGGTTCTCTGTGCTGTACATTCTGTGGGTGAAGGGAGTGAGCCACAGAAGGTTTTGTCCCCTTCAGCTCTTGGTGCTGGGTTTAGTTTGGAGTGGGACTGGATGCCTTACTTATTGCTGCTGCTTCTCGTGCCTTGAAGTAATGAGGAAGATGAAGGATTGGTGCATCTCTGGCAAGCAACAGTTGCCTGGACCTCTTGGACTTGTCTTTTAGACTGTATTCCACAGCTTTCTGATGGTGTCGGTCAGAGAGCCAGGAAAACCAATTGTGCCTTTACGCAGTGACTGATGGCTTCAGGAACCCGGCATGGTGTTATCCTTGGTCATAGCTGGACGCTGAGAAGCAGGGCTGGCTTCTTGCTTTTTCCTGCCCTCATGGATGGGTGCTGCTGACAGCACTGTGGGGTTTGTGTGATGCTTTCGGTGCATGGTTTGTGTGGAGCTTGGATCACAGCGGTGAGAATGCTCATTTTGGAGTGAGAGGCACAGAAACAACACAGTAAACCCCACTCTTAGCAGGCTCTTTGGAGCCTTAAAACCTTGGACATCCTCTCCTGGCAGCCTTTTGTGCCACTCATAGCCCTGGGGGACCCTGGGTTGTTCTCTGTGGTCCTTTGACTTCCACAACCACGAAAGCATCGCACAAACCTCATCCCTCGGTCTTGTACTGGCAATACCAGTTAAAGCCTTGCTTTGGCATCAGGGGGCTGGCGTTTTATATCCAGCAAGGTGCTTCACCTTGACTTTAAGAGCCTTAAGAATCAAATGCGTTGGTTATGATTGAAGGATCTGAATGTGTTTTGTTTTTTTTTTTCCTGTTTATACTGTCTGCTTTTAGCCTGGGAACCTGTTTGGTTTTAAATGCCTTTGGTTTCATGGAACACTAAAATAAAAGTACCTTAAATCACATGGTGTTGTTTGTATCTGAAAGGGCAGCTTCTAAAGGGCCTCATCCCCTCCTTGTGACCGGCTCTGCTGCCTCAAACTCCTCATCCTCAAGGTATTTTTGGGCTAGTTCCATCCCTGCAAGGTAAACACCTCGAAGGGTGGGGAAACCTGATGGACGAGCTCATCCGCATGACCAGAACAGAGAGTTTCAGTAAAGCAGGAGGAGTAAAACATGTGAATGGTTCTTGACCGCTTCAATCCCCCCAGTCCCAGCCCTGAGCCCCTGCTGCCCTAATTGTAATGACCCTCAATTGCAGCAGGGGAGGATGAAGAGAGGAAATCAGCTTCCCGCTGGCTTGGAGGCATTTAGCTCCGAACTGCTGCGTTGGGAGCCTGTGCTATTATAATATTAAATATATTAATCACAGTAAATATATATTGATAATAAGAAATAATGTTATTACATAAACATTCAAAATATAATAGCACAAGCGATTATAATGGAATTATTGCAATGGAAGGTGGATAGGGGGGCACCAAACCCCCCCCACCCCGGTGCCGGAGGATGGACTCAGCCCGAAAGCGCGCAGCGATGATGCTCCGCGAGGTCCCGCGCTGCCCGGGCGCAGTGGGACCGCCCGGACGGAACCC
>JANRGW010040946.1:0-22343 GCA_024733675.1 Psilopsiagon aymara
TACAGTCCCTAATGAAGAGTCCCTCCCCAGCATCCCTATAGGCCCCCTTCAGATACTGGAAGGCTGCTGTGAGGTCTAGGGAGAAAAAAAGTTTTCATGCAGTGAAATAAATTAGGCAGGAGTCCTATAAAATGGAAATACAATGTAAGGTATAAGTTACTGATAATAGCAAGTGTTGCTGTGCTCTGTTCTTGGTTTGTATATTTTCGATAGATTATTTTCCATATTTTTTATAGTTCTATATTTTTTTCTCATCCGCTTTTTCTGTCTTTTCATTCTCCTATTCAGTAAGTAATAATTAGTTCACTGAAAATTTCCCAGTGGATAACTGTGGCTGGCTTATGCCACGGAACAGTAGCATAATGAAAGGTAAGATCTGTGTCTTCTATATTGCAGCAACACTTCTTTTAACCACAGTAAGAGCTTCCTTCACTTTAGCATCAAAGATACACACTCATTTGCTCAGCAACATTTCTTTCTGCCTTTTGCCAGAACAGGATGCTATCAGTAAAGCAGCAGCACAAGAGAGGATGAGCAGCTGCATTCCTGAAGCATCTAGGAATTCAGTGTGAACTACTAAGTTACCCTAAAATTTTATTACCTTTACGTTTCTCTTATAGGGTATAAACCATGCCCAGTCATTTTACATATTGCAGGAGTTACGGGGTTATGTTTTGCATTGAAAAGTCCAATGGAAGGTTGATAAAGTCCTTAAAAAGGGCAGACAGATTTCACAGAGCAAGAAGCAAAACTTTAGGAATAAAGTCATAAATCATTTATTCCTCCCTCACATACGTTTTTGTGGGGGGCCTTCAATATTGTGATATGAACTTAGAGAACTCTTGGCATAGTTCAAAGTGTGATTTTGTTGATATACGGGCATAAATGTCAGCTGGGAATGTCTTCACATTACAGAAGGAATTTTCAGAGCAATTCTAAGTAAAAAATACTCATCCTTCTACATATTTTTTTATATATATATATATACACGCTATATTAATGTATATTTACCTCTTCCAAACTGCACGCTCAGCAGCATGGTCAGTGCCAGGTGAGATCATACAGCTCCAGGCAGGCTAAGATGCTTTGGCTCACATGTATGGCTTTCACATGGACCCTGCTACTCCCAGGTTACACAGTGAGTGAGAAAGTTGAGCCCTAATGAACGGAGCCACTGCCCCTCAATACGGCAAAGTAAGAAATACCTAATTCTGCATCTGTGTCTGGTGCAATTTTCTCCTCCACTGTTTCATGTGTTTCATGTTCATAATCCATCTGACTAGGATGAGCTCTGAGGATCCGCCAGCCATCAGTGCAAGAGGGAAACTCATCCTTTAAGTTAGCACAAATTCCCATCAGGCGAACCTCTAATTCCTCCCTAATTAAGCTTGGCAGATGAAGCTGAATGCAAACCATGTTGTGTTCCATCCAGCGTTTGAAGGGGTCTTTGCTAAATCAGAAATAAGTACTTTAATCTGTGTAAGGAGATACTTTAAGCACAAAACTGTGTCTGCAAAGGCAAATCCTTTATGCATCCCTCATGAAAAGATCCCCCCTGGCAGAGCAGGAGAGGACTGAAATCCCCTATAGCAACTGGCCACTAGCAACGGTAACAAACAGTCTGTGGTCTGATTAATTCAACTTTCGCAATTGTTCTATGAGAAGCAAAGAGAGATGGAGGCTGCCTGTGCAAGGGCTCAGATTTTGTACCCTGCAGTACTCAAGCATCAGCCTGACCAGAAACAGAGAGGAGCAAGCACTTGATACCTTTGTGCCTCATTTTGCCTTCCCCAAAAACCAGAGTTTTGTTTCCTTCCTCACTCCAATATGGATGCAGAAGCCCAGGGAAGTTGATAAAACAGACTCCTCACATGAGCCAGAATTATTGATTGCACATATTTGTGCTGCATTTGCACAGAATCCTGTTGGCTTAAGTAGGAATAAAAAGTTAGAATGATATTTGCTGGCATCTGGAGTTAATATTCCAGTTGGTTTTATGTTTTGAAATAAAAAAGCAAGGTTATTTCCTCTTGAAGAGGCTCACAAAGCTGGGCAGCTTCATAAGATGAAGGGCTTGAGCTACCACATTGGAGATAATAGAGTTTACGCCTATGCTTTTGCTATGCTATCCCTGGAGCACCCGCCTGTGCTGGAGACCCATGTGAAAATGAAGCAGACCCAAACATTCCTGCAGCTTGCAAATGGTCACTTCTCTTCAGTCCACACTTTTCTGAGGTTTACTGGTGAGGGGAATTATCAATTAAAGTTCACCTTTTGAATTAAAAACTTCCTATGGCTGCAAACTTACCATTATCCTTCCACGTTTACTTCATTTCATAGCATTTCTCCAGCTATTTCCATTCTCTGCTTGGTTTCCCCCCAAGTGCTACCTAGAGCAAAGAAGAGCCACATCCCCATGCTCCTCAGGGTGCTCGCTCCCTCCCTCCAGCCAAGGAGGAGGCTTGAAAATCCCCACAAGAATCTGCTTTTGTGCAATAAAAAGATTACAGTCAAAGCAGATAACCTTTTACTTGATATCCATGATATGCACATTACATACCATCTCTGGCAACATCATGAGCTGCTGCTTGTGATGGAAGCTTTCTCTACAAAGAAATAATGGATTTCATCCAGTTTGATGCCGGGAGGTGAATGGACCATCTGCCTTAATAGAAGTTAGCCTTATGCAGCCCTTGGAACACCTTCCTTGGTTTACACTTAAAGGCCACCAAAATATTCACATTTAATTGGAAACTGTCAACACAACTGTCAGAATGCCTTACCATGAGAAATAAGGGCAATTTACTTTAAAATTCACTACTCGATTGGCTTTTATATATGGAGCAACACACCGACTCTGTGGTGACATGCTTGCTCGTTTTTCATCTCTGTTGTCTTCTGCAGGATCCCATTGAATTATACCAATTTATCTGCCCTCAGCAAAGCCCAGGGATGAAAATACTCATCTATGCTACATGTAGGATTTGTCCAAAAGCCAGAAAGCCAAAATATTATAGTAGCGGTAACCACAGTGTGGCAGACAGACAAAATGGTCATATATACTGTGGGGTTATGGGTCTCAGCTTTACAGCTCTTATTATCCTTTCTATTTTGCGATTTCCTCTGACAAGGTTAAAAATAATCTTATTACCCCAAAATGACATTTTCTTCCCATCAGCTACTACTCTGTTCTCAATGGGTGCTGAGTGGTGCCACTAGTGAGGTTTGCTGCGTGTGGATGCATTTAGTCTACTTCCCAAGAAACACAAAATACAGACAACTCCAGTCCCACTGAAAGCCACGAGATGAACAGCCGGTTATTCACATTTGCTGCTCCCACCTTCTTCCTGAAGCTCATATGATGGGTTTGATCTTGTATCCAACATGCTCTGCCACATACATGCAGTTCACAATTAGGCCCCAGGGTGGACTTTACAAACCAGAGAATGAAATAGCATCCTTTTGAGGCTAAAGGGTGAGGGGTGTAATGTTTGGATATCTGGATTAATAATATCCCATTGTCAAAAAAGAGTGATCATGGAGAAAGAGTCCACAGGCTTTCCTTAGAGAAAGTGAATGTCAGTGGGAAATGGTATTCTGGAATTAAGAGTTTTAATTAAACAGCTTTAACAAAACTGAGATAGAGCTGATGTGAAAGTCCAGCTGCAGGAAGCCTGGTGAGCAAACCCATTTCACAGGCGGGATGTCCCATCCCTCATAGTGTTCAAGGCCAGGTTGGACAGGGCTTGGAGCAAACTGCTCTCATGGAAGGTGTCCCTGCCCATGGCAGGGGATTGGAACTGGATGAGCTTTAAGGACACTTCCAAGCCAAAGCATTCTATGAAGTCTTGAGGTGCTCAGGCTTCATCAGGTGAGTCACAGTGTTTTACAATTAAATACTTTGACTTCTGGTGTTCAGTATTGGGGAGCAGGGGTTAGTATTTATAATTTAATTTTAATTCCTGCCAAAGGAAGTAGTTCTTTTGGTTTTAGTCAAACACCCAATTTTGACAGAACACTTTTACAAAGTTAGCTCCATCTTCTGAATGAGAGCATTCTGAGAAGGCAAAGCTGGTCTCTGCAAAGCACACAGCTGCCATAGGCTCCCATCACCACCACTGCCACATCTGCTCCATCCCATCAGATGCAGCCTGCGAGGATCATAGTGCTGAAGGAACCCAAGGCAATAAGCTATCATATGCCTTTCTTCCAACACTGCTGTCAAAAGCAGAACACCAAAGATGCCAACAGCAGCCCCCCCTACCCCAGGAGCCTTGTTGTTCTCATGAAACAATTTAAGCACATTACAGCAATGTCAGTGCCTTCTGAAATGGAAAACATCTTGCTGTATGTAATATGTCAGAACAGAAAACAATTACAATATAGCACATGTCACAGCTGGGGGTCAGCCTGTGCATCACATGTCAGGCTTATTGATGAACTTTCTTATGATGCATAATCTGATATGTAAAAAAATGTAACATATTTAAAGAAAAAAAGCATCCAGTGCTCTCTGTTGGCCTCTTCCTTGAGGATGAGAAGAAAAACACACAGAGTACAGAAGAAAATTGCTTCAAACAAGTGATCTGATCTCATAAGTATTCAGGTGCTTCTGTTCTTCAACACCTTTAGAAACACAAGAGGACATCTGATAAGAAGAAGAATGGGATTATTGTAATTTGATGGTAACTTGACAGCTGGCCCCAGCCCACCTCTCTTTGAAGTCAATGGAGAGATGGCAATTTCATTAAATCACTGACAGTTTCATGAAGTCCTAGTGAAAGACTGATATACTTTACTTGTGTTGCCCCTGTTTAAACTGTAGGATGGGTCATGGATCTGTAAGTGATTCACAGCATGTCAAAGGATGTGTTCCTGAGACAGGTACAGAGGTACTGCATAACTCACAGTGATATATCACTTCCTGGATGAGCTGCTACTTTGACTTTCTTTTCTCTATTAAATCACTATCAGAATATGGCTTTTATGGGCATCTATAATGTAAATGAGCCATTATTACAGCAAGGGTTACTCTGGGAACTGATGGGACCTTTCTGCTGGCTGCCTAATGGAGTGCTCATGGAAGCTCGGTTCCTTCAGCACCCAGCAATGCTTATCAGTTCGCCAAGAAAACTGGACCAGGCTCATTTACCACACGTCTAATTAATATAAGCGTAAATATTCCCAATGGCTGCAATTGCACCTGTATCTCATCATATTTTTACCTGAAGGGAAAATGGGGGATAACAGGGCTTAGGTGATACTGTACCAAGGCACCTGCCTTCTGAAAACCATTCTGTGCAGCCTGCAACTGGGTCCTCTTCATTTCTTTGTGAAAGCTGCTCTTGGTGGCTTCTCAATACAGCTCCAAGGAGATCACATCAGGACAATGCACTGTTATATTTGAAGGGAGATTAAAAGGAAAAAAAGCTCTTCATCATAAATAACTATTTCCCATTATGGATTACATTTGGTTACACCTGTATACAATAGGGCTCCTAATCTGCATTGTGACTAAAATAGGCAGGAAATTAAAATAAAGGAAAAAAAGGCAAAAAAAAGGTGAAGAAGACAGAGAAATTATATTTTTTTAGTTCATCTCTGATGTGAGGAAATTACAACCAAGGAAAATACTCCTGAATAGTGTTGGGAGAAAAGACTGTATTGTATTGCTTTGATACAAGAGTAAAAATGCTTCTGTAGTCCAGGGCCATTTGTATGTTAGAACTGGGACTTAGACATACTTTTAAGGCCACCTTTATCAAAGTAGCCAGTTGATTTAAGATTTCGAAGTAGTCAAGAGCTAGGACATGAATTTCAGGTATGATTCCACAGTCTCAAAACAGTGAAACCAAAAAATGATGATCAAGCTGGACAGTGATAACTCCTGTCTTTGCACTGGTTACCTGCTCTGAGAAATAGCTGCAAATGCTTATGTGAACCTCAGTGATGCTCTCAGAATTAATGTGTGGGAAGGATTTGAAAGGTTATTTGAAGTTCAGTGTCATGTACAAAACTGAGGCCAGGAAATGTAGATAAATCATAAGTAAAATAATGAGGTTCTTTCCGGAGTATTTCTATCTCTAGGTCTTTGATTTAATTCTTTGCCTGACTCCAGAATACAACCCAGGAACCATTTCTGATGCAAGGTATTGAGTATATACAAAGAATTGTGCCTGAGTTTGATGTATTGATTAAACTGCCACTGAATGACTTGAGATGAAGATTGAATAGTCTGAAAGTAATAAGATATGATCGAAGCTGAGGCCTTCTATGGATTGGAATGGATAGCTTTTTCTGCCACACTGCTATCATTTTTCAGAACGCTAAATGTTTATTACTCTAACACTTACATCTCACTGGTGAGATTTAGACAAAACTAAAGCTGTATGGCCAAGCAAACCCATTTACTGTTCAGCATTTAAAGCTGGACAAGGCCAAGCACGTGAAAAATACAGTAGAGAAAATCTGTGCTACTGAAATAACTCTGACAGGGAATACATCAGTGCAGAGGCAGCAGTTTCTTTCTGGACCAGCTAATTCCAAACTGGGGTATGTGTCCTTCAGCCCCACCGGCTAGCCCATCATCTGCCTTACACCAATCTTTGCACCTATAGACATAGATGATTTTCACAGCACCTAGCTGAGAGCCAAGAGCCAACGACTCTCCTCTAGACACTGCTAGAAAACCATGAACAAATTAGTCAGAATGGAAGGATAAGGTAACCACTGCAATTTAAAATACAGGTTCACTCTGCCTTTTGCTGGGTATGCTCCCAGATGCACCTCAGGGGCCTGGGAAGACCTCGTTCCCTCTCAAATATTGTGTTTCCCACATAGGGCCAGAGAGATGTTTGTGTCCTTACAGCATGATTCAGCTAAAATCCACAGAAAAAAATCAGAGCTGCAACCATTTGAGACCAATATTTTATCTGGGTTTAAATTTTCTGGGCTTTTCCCCTTCCAGCCATGGAGTTTTCCTGACAACTTTCCCTCTCTGAATGTGGCAGATCCCACAACCCCAATTCTGAGCACTCTTCCAAGTAATTACACAGCTCCTCTCTCACTAATGTAATCTCTGTTAATAATTTATTAAATATGTTTGAGTCATCAGACCAGAAAGGTCATACAAAGATAGACTATGAAATGGAAAATTTGTTGGTTGGGAAGCTTAATGAATTGCAGACGCATGTTCATAACTTGGAGAAACTGAAGCACATCATATTTGGGGGGGGGACAACGACGACAATAAAGCTTTGAAGTGCATTATGGGTTTATGACCACAAGCAAAGCTACACCATAAAAAAAGATTGTCATTACCTAAGTATGCAAATATTCCAAGTATTCAGTATGCCAGAGAAAAACATATCTGTTTAGTCTTATAAGCTATTTGCAAACTAATGAAAATGAACTTTTTTGCATTATATGATCATGGAGCATGCAAAGAGCAATTTGTACTTCAATTATGCTACTGTGGAGTTATGATTTAGGGGTCTTATTTATCAGCCTCACTGGCTAGGATGGGGATTGGCAGCCCAGATTGTGTCTGTTGCACTTTACATATCTAGTCACATCCCAAGCTGTGGCTGCCCCTGGCTAGTAGATAAATGGATATATGACAGTAAAACACTTCTGGAGGAAGACTCTGCATCTTTAGTCAATCACAAAGGAATTTTAAAGGTACATTTTCAATAGCTAAAATGTCTACGCTGGGAAGTTACCTGTTTCTTAGCTAGTGCAAGTGTGAAAGGCTGAGCTGTGGATTTGAAGACTGTTGATCTTTGAGGAGGATCCATACTGAACATGTCTTGTGCCTCCCCTTGCTTTCCAGCCTGCCCACTGAGGAGGTGAGGACAGGTGCTTGCTATGAGGAGGTTCTCAGCTTGTTCAGCTCCAATGATACACCCTCATTATTCATGCAAGGGGTGACTGGGCAGCAAATTCACCTTCATCGCAGTCCCGTTCTGTATTCTGGAGAGTGAGGGGAAAAACATGCCCCAGTGCTTGGATCTGAGGATGAACAGTTTGATGGAGTGTGCTGAATCTACATCTCTGACTTCTCATGCCTGCCAGGTGCCCTTTCAGTGACAGAGTGTGTATCCATTTCAGTGAATAAAGCTTTAAGGATATAACTGCGTGTTATCTAACATCAAAACTAAACATTCTCAGTGTTACAGGGCTCTAATTTACTTATACGTCTCGCTGAAGCGTTACACCATAAAAGCCATGAGCACTGAAGGGGAGCACTCGTGCAGTTGGGTGTGAGAAGGGAGAAGTCACCAAGATGCTAAGGTGGACACTGATAACCCACAACTGGCTTTTGGGGAGAAATCACAGGATTCCCACCTGAGTACTCTTTGGCATGAGTGAAACACCACTCGCTGTTTGCAACAGGGAAGGAATTTCTGCCTCCTCAACCTGCAAGGCGACCTAATAGAAAGAAATGAAGAGGGTAGCACTGGGATGTGACATCCATAACAACTTTAGTGTCTACAACCCCATGCTAAAACAATCATCCTGGCATTTGCTGGGGATGCCCATCAGGAACGTGCCAGTAAGAATATCTCTGCTCTCCAAGACATTTGCAATGAGCAATTACCACGCACCCGCACAGACCACGCTGCTTGGCTGTGGGTTCACTTCTTGGCAGTCCCGGGGCAAAGCTGTCTGGCTTCACAGATGTTAATTATTTGTGTCTACTGTTAATTAGCTGTCTGCAGTCCCTCATGCTGGGGCAGTGACAGCCTGGGAGCCTCTCCCAGCAGCACAGCCCATGGGCTTTGTTCTCCCTCCCTCCCACCTTCCCCTCCTCAGCTCCCAGCCAGAACATTTCATTTTAGTCACGGTGCCAGAGGCCAGATCCCAGAGGACCTTTGAAATTAAACACGTGTGAAGTACAGTGGAGATGGAGGGTGGGGAGAAAAGTGAGGAGAAAGGGGCAATTTCAGCTCCTCAAGCATGTAAGTCAAGAGCTTTCGTGATGCCTCCCCATGTATTTTTTTCAGCTAGCCACAAATCATGTCCCCAGCCGTCCAAGGGAGCCCGTCTCTATGGTGGAAATTTCCACACTTGCCTCGGTTGGTGTCCTGCTCTTTGTTGTTGCTTCGCTGCCTTCAAGGCATTGTAAGTAATTGATTTTTTACAGAAAGAAGGGGTTTTTTTGTTACTGGTTTGCTAAACTCAGAAATGCACATGCAGGGTAAATCCTCCTCCTTACCTTTGCAATTACAGGGAAGCAAAAGCTCTTTATTCACCAAAGACCACTTCAGGGAAGATGCATCACATCATTTTCAATAAAGGAGTTTCATCACAGGACACATTTCCTACCTGCATTAAGTTTGAATCATATTTCTTTTGTTAGGGGGTTAAATAAAATTAAGTGGTTTGGAATTCCAGCTAAATAGCTGTGAAATAGCCTGGGCAAAAAAGGAGTCACGGGGAATAATTTATTCATCCTGTAAATTTATTTCCACCTGCAAATCGCCTGAGAAGAGGCTGAGATCCTGCCCAAATGTTACAGTGATTGTTAAAGCATTACCAAATGATTTTCACAAATGTTTCTTGCATAGTAATTTCCTGGTGACCGAGTCACTATAGATATTTGACATTTGAAATTCAAATTTCAAGTCTTTCTGATGGGATGCACAGATTGCAGGAACAGACCTGTGCTCCGCTGGCTGAACACCAGTCTCTGCTGCAAGTGATCTGGTGATGCAGCCCCAGCCACCACCTCTCATTCAGCATCCCAAGGTCAATAGAGGCTCCACCAGCTCTGAAGGCATCCATCGTCACCCACTTTGCTACTCCAGCCTCTGTCTTTGGGCTCCATGGTCAACTGCCTAATCCCTCCATGCCTGCCAAAACTCAGAAGGACCAGATCATCAGTGTTTATGAACATGGTGATCTCTCTGACCAGCATCTTCTCTATCCCACTAGCACACAACCTCCTTGGGGCAGAGGTTGTGTCTGTAGCACTTAGCTCATTTGGCTTATGATGTAACTCCTAGGTACAATGCAATGCAAGCAACAAATAATAACATCAGGCCTGATGTTTCCATCAGAGGATACTCTTTCTGTCCATCAGAAACTCATTTGCAGGTGCGTTCAACCGAAGAGAACACAAAGGACATGCAAACACAAGCATGCTTGAAAATCCACATGAATATTCATGGAAATGGGATTTTTTTGCACTGCTCAGGCTCCTTTCCCTCTGGCACTGGTATATAAATGCCAGCGGGAGCGGCGGGGTTGTGTCCACATAGGCATTTGCTGCCTCAGCCACCAGCAGATGCTCTAGTGCTTACGTGTGATGCAGTTACTGGTGCTGGTGCCACTTCAGCTCCTGTGCTCTGCTGCCTGTTGCGCCCTCCAGCTTGGTGGAGTTGGGCCACTGCATTTCAGAGAGGAAAAAGTGAAATGAGATGTACAAAAGAAGATTTTTAAGGACTTAAGTGTTTTGCATGAAAACACCCCAGATTTGATGGCAGTGTTCTTGCTGAAAAAAAACTGACAAATGCCACTGGGTGTAGCTTTGCTTGGGGTTCTTTGGTAGGAAATCAGTGTGATGCTGTAGCTATGTACACTCCTGCCCTTTCCAAATTAGGCAGTTCTGGTCCTAAATGGTCCTTTCTCTTATGAATCAGACTTCTGTTCATATTGGGCCTAGATTTTCCCCTTTTACAAGAGCTTTTTCCTCGCCCCTTCCTCAGATTTCCCATCAGTGCTTCCTAAAGCAAAGCAGCTACACACTGTTTACAGTCCAGGTGCTTCCTGCATCGTGGAGCTCCACGTGCTGTGTCATCTTATGTGTCTGCACCCTCATGTGTAGACTGGAGTGTTTCGTTGTCATTTACAGACCACATGAGGTTTAGAAACTCAGTGAACTCATGATGTTAAGATGCTGGGAGTTGCAGGGGCAACCCCTGCTCCATGGGAAATGGCACAGGTAGGATTTCCAGGGCTCTCTGAGATGAGAAACGACAGCACATCCCAGCATCCCACTTCCCTTTGCAGTGCAGGGGCCAGAACTGCTGCTGGCTGGCTTGTAGATCACCACTTCTGAGACAATCCAAGTGCTGCTGTCTTACTCCAGCATGTTACAAGCTCCAGCCTCTCAGGATCTGGTTCACAAGCAGCCTTGTATCTGCAGTGGGATGATGGGGGAGGCTGCAGGAGGTGCCCTGGCAGATGATGAAGTAAAGATGTTCCCTGGCAATAAATGTGAGGATGTAAAAACATCTTTACTGTCAGCAGAGTGAACTGAGAAGGGAGAGCAGGGAGCCATCTCACTGTGGGTTTAGCTAAATGAATTACAGAAGGAGAGAGTGAGGGGATAACATTGGAATTAAAAGGGGTTAAGATAAGATGGAAAGTGGCAGTTGAGACAGGAAAGCTGGCTGGAAGTGGAAAGGGTATTTACATGACACTAACAAAGCCTGAAGGAGGTGAGAGTAGGAGGGCTCCTCAATCACCTTGAGAAACTGCTGTGGGAAGGAGAGAAAAGAAGGCAGCACAGCTGTGGCCATACCTGGGATTCCTGTGAGAATGCTTTCCAAGGAGATGGGGAGAAACAGGGAGGTGCTCCTCTGCTATCAGGAAACCTAACTCTGATGTCTTTAGTGCAGCTGTACCATTAAACGCAGCCAGCTGCCACGGGGCTGGTGTCAATAGCAGTGTAGGGTGCTGGGCTGGGAGATGCAGCAGCTCAGCGACAGCAAGTTCCCACCACAGGCAGAGCCATCAGAAGTTTCAGGCTGAGCAGTTTCGATCAAGCTGTGGAAATCATGGAAATACTAGCTAGATAGAGTCTGATCAGTTGCCAAAAAAAACCTTAGCACAGCTGAGAAGACAGCCGGGATGGCACAACTGTCCTGGCAATTGAGCTGGCAGTTACTGAGAGTACCTTCCTAGCATCAATATCAGAGGTGATTTAAATAAGATAAGGGATTGGGCTGGATTGTGCTGATCTCTTTATATTGTCATTGTGACCATCAGTTATTAACAAAGGAAAACATCGCTATATATATATATTTGAGGGAGTTTGATTTCGTGGCAAGAGCTGTCAACAACAATGAAAAAATCCTTCTATCACAAAGATAGAAAATTGTGCCTCAGGAAAAAAAATTATCCAAGGCCATAAAAGCCATTTCAAACATTCTACTTTGGGCTTAGTGTCTCCTCATTTGAGGAGAAAGAGAAGAGGAAAGAGGGCAAAATGAATGGGGAATGTGCATGTGCTTATCTTGTATGGTGATGGCTGAAGAGATGCCTGGTCTTGGAAGGAACTGGGAGTGAGAATCCCCTGGGACCACAGGGGTTAAGGCCAAGGTGGGCTCTGATGCAGGGGGCATGTGCTGACATCAGAACACAGAGTGAAAAATCACCTCCTGCAGAATCTGGTAAGAGCTGGGAAGCTGGAGTGTGCAAGCCAATTTAAGCTCAATAAGTCTGTAAGAAATGGAGAGATAAATCAACACAGTAAAATACGATGCAGCAAACCTGGGTGGCTGGCATGGACATTTTGCATTTGGGTTCTGGGGCACTTGTGTAGCCAGCAAAGAATTCAAGGCCCTGTGAAGAAAGGCTCCCAGGAATGGAAAATGCTGAATGACCAACCGAATACGTCCCATATTAAAGCTTTTCATATTGCCTTAAATGAGGCAAGCTTCTCCCTGCATGGAATAATTTACAGCACCATTGTGCTATTTGACAGCATTGTTTTCACACTGCTGGCGCCTATCAGAATACCCCAGGAGCACCTGAAATATTAAACCAAGGAGCACCCTGACCTTCCAGCAAATACATCACTTGCCTGTGGTAGGACAGGAAATTACAGAATTCACTTGTCGTCTTCCAAGTATGACAGGACCTCTGCATCACAGGAAGAAATCTATCCCATAAGGTTAAATCACTGCTTATCTGCTTAATGGCAGTCAGACATTAAGCAGATTGAGTGGGACATTCAATTTGTTTATTTTTAAATGGGAACCCAAACAACTTAATGCTCCTTCTTGCCTTAATCTGCTGGCAGGCTCAGTATCCAATTTATTGTGTTTGTTTGTCTATTTATTTATTTATTTGTGCCTCTTTTTGCCTCCTGTGGCCTGTTGATTCCTATGGGAGTGGATGCTCTGTAGCTGGGCAGTTGCTCCAGTGGATGAATCCCACCCAGAGATTATCCTTGCTGTATGGCCATCTGCATTGGCTGCACCGAGTTTAGCAGCGATTTTTAAGCATAGGCTCTTGTGGATTATCCACATGCTTTGGTGAATACAAATCAACTCGCAGTTAAGATTAAGATACAACAATCTCCATATCTGGGAAGTGTACTGCTGTTGATGGAAAAACATAGTAAAGTGGCATACACATTGCAAGGTATAGTCAGCAATTTGAATAAATGGCTATGTGTGGAGGACACTGGAAGTGGGAACCTTTCATGGTTTAAGAAAGCAGAAAATGTAGATTAAGATGCCATTCATTAAACACCACCCAAACTGTTCTAATCCTTTCCCATGAAATCATCATCTTCTAAGCTGTAACATGTTAAGTATACCTAAGAAATAAAGCTGATTTAATACAGCTGTACCCCTGAAATGAAGGGCAGTGTGTTGCCACCTCACTTTTATTCCTTTGATCTAGGTTCCCTACTAGTTTGGTATTGATAAAGGAGGTTAGTGAGAAACTAGCGAGGACCTGATGACAATTTAATCGCTGTGGTGATTACCATGTGGCAATTAAAGGCTGGCTGCTGTGAGATGCTGTACACTTTCAGTGCCTTCTCAGGCAAGTTTTTATACCGATAGTGGATAGTGTTTTCTAAATGATCAGGGTAGGATTTTCAGAAGCATGCATAGGAGCCCAGAAACTGGAGTTTTAATGAGTCAGGTGCTTATGGATAATTTCTGGAAGCCCCTTTATATTGTTGTCTAATCAGAGACTTTGTGTGTTTTTTCATACAGCATAAACAAGTGTAAATTCTGCCCCTCTTCCAGACATAAAAATCCATCGAAAACAGCCTTCCATGCCAACTGGAAATAAAAATCAAAACCTTCCTTCTGGTTTTAAACTCCCTTCTCAGTTGCAAGAAGAGAAGAAAACAAAGCTTTAACTTAGGTAGTCCCATTGCAATGCCTCCCATCTCTGTGAAGCAGTTACACTGCCCTGAAATCAGATTATAAGAATCACAGCTGGCTTTCAGGTTTTTTCCTGATGCACTGGACTGTACCCAGCCTTTCTCACACACAGACACCTTCTATCTAAAGAATAGTACTATCTAAATTCTCCACACCCAGCACTTTTCGGACCTTTTCTTTACGCCTACTGGAAGTGAAAATGCTGCACTATCCCACAGTGGAGATGAATACTTGTGGAAGCTTCGTTGTGATTGTGAAACAAGCTGTAAGATCACTTATGAAATTATCCAGAATTGCTTTCCAAAGGTCCCTGATGGAGCCCTGAGGGCATTAATTACCCTTAATGGTGCTGATTGGCCCCACCTGGTGCCTCCACCCACTCCCATGGGCCTAGGAGTACCATTTAAACTCACCTGGAGGCATTTGCTCCTTCTTTCCTTTGAGTTGTATTGGAGTTGCTCACTTATAGTTGGCTGCGGACTCTATTGCAGGAGCTATGTTTCCTGCTTGACCATGGATCTGTATCCTCTATGAACTGGTTTTGTGATTTGGGCTCCTACCTGAAGCTGGGCACCAGCTCTGGGCTTGCTTTGCTCAGATACCAAAGGGCTGATCTCTGGTTGGCAAGGTTCTTGACCTGTTGTGGTGTAATGCTCCCCTCTATGTGCTTTAGGGATCTGCTGGCTCTCTCTACTCTGAAGTTCCCTTTGCCAAAGGTAAGGTTATCTATATCGAATTCCTCCACAACAGGCACTTTCCTAATCTGTTCTTTAAACCCTGGGAAACATTTTTGCTACTGCTGCACTGTAGAAATGAGGTTTTGAGTCAGCGCTGCTGATGCAGTGTCTGGAGGCATCATGGAGTTCAGCTTATCCTGTAGTTTTGGTGAGCTTTGTACTAATGCTTTCTTATTGAGGCTCTGTGGGCTGGGTTACCTCTGTGTGATTTGAATCACAGGGTGAGTGTGCTGCTAAAGTGTGACTTAAATGGTGAGCTTACCATAGTTGAACTTACAGGGGTTTGGGGGGGAGCATTTAATGTATGGCTTTATCTTCATGGAGCTACATGGCTTTCTCTTTTGAATCATAGGTTAGTTTTATGGTGGGCATGTTTGTAGGCGCTGTCCCTTGATATATGGAGAGGCCATGACTCTCTGTGAGTATAATTGCATAGCTTGCTCATTCACCAGAAGTCATTTCAGAGTAACCATGGAGAGCACTCTGGAGGCTGAGAGCACTAATGGAAGGTCAGCAAGTTCTTTTCAGATGGTTCGGGGTCAGGCCCTGATCTAGGTTGCGTTACTAAAGAGACAGAGCAAAACTCATGGGCTAAATATCATTATTCCTCCTTGACACCAGCATAACAAAGCCCCTTGGTGCAGTTTCAGCTCTTACGATCAAATAAATGGGATCCAACAAGCCGGACTCTGTTTGTCAGAGTTATGTCCATTGACCCTCTTGCAGTATTTTTAGCTCCTTGTGTGCCTCTAGTGTTATGCTATTTTCCATCTTAATGTGTCTTCCTAGGCTGGCTGGTAGAAAGGCAAAACAAAAAGCTTTCACATCAAGCCTCCATGCAGCCATCCAAGCATGCCTGGCACCTAACAGAGTAGCTGTGCTTCTGGTTTATGGCTATCAAATGTGCCTGGAGAGAGAAGCAAAGTACCCTCAAGCCTTGATATACGAGAACTGAAATAAGTGTAAAACTGTTCTTGTGGCATCAGAGAAAAAGCTTGACAGCCCTTCCCTAGCGAGCAAATAAAGTAACAGCACAATAAAGTGGTGAACAGGCTTTGGCATGTTGAAGAATATTCTGTAGAAAGTGAGAGTAATAGGTAAAAGTTCTAAGACCATTTATTTTATGGTAGGATGGAAGCTTACACAGTGTCATGCAAGCAGCTATTCTCCCCTGCATCCCAGAAGTGCTGCAATTACAGCCACTAACTCTGGGTACATGTACAGTGGCTGTCCTTGCAGCTTGCCTTGCCCATCCTCCAGACTTTTAGGGCTAATTAAAGAGCCCCCCAGAGCCTCATTTATCAGCCTCATATACTCCATAGTGAGCATGATTAATGCTTGGGTCTTAGCTGGAGTTCAAATGCAGTTTAGCAAAGACTGAGAAGGAAATTAAGTAAAGTTCTGGAGGTGTTTAAAGCTAGAGACACACAGAAGGTGTCTCCACTAAAGGATGGACTTGTGGGGAGGATTGGGACTCAGCCTGTACCTTTCTTGCTGGTCACCCTGTTCCACTGTGTGATCCTAAGCTATCTCCATCTCTAAGAAATAAGAAAAGATGCTAATATTAATCTTAGCATTGTCCCTTTGGATCTCCCACTGAGTCACAATGAGTAGTGATTTTCAATATATAGCAATGTCTCTGGTCCCCGTGGCACTAGAAGGCCAGATTTTTAAACTTTGGATAACATTTTGGAATATGGGGGGACGCAACTTAAATCTCATGGGGTTAATATGACTCCAGGAGCAAACTGGAGAATTGTTTTACAAGTGTATCTTTAGAATTTATTGGCAATGTGAATGCAAAAATTCATGATTTTGAATAAGTATATAGAGATGCAGAGAAAGTCTCAGACAGAAATGCCTTCTAGTGTTAATGGTGCTGCAGGCATAGGGTTATGTCCTCTTGAAAGACAAGTTCTTGCTCAACAGTTTTTAGGAGACCTACAGTAAGCACTGGGTGAAATACTGTGGAGCATGGAGTGCAAGGTGCTTGAACTGATACCTGTAATGAGCCACTCTGCACTTTGGAATAAGTCTTGAATTCTATGAAAACAAGAATAGCACCAATGAATAATGAAGCAGGGAAAATGCAAGAAAAGCCCAGTAGATTGTGCTATCAGCCACCAGAATAACCATCATTTCTGTGAGAACGGTTTCAGTGATAAAAGGAGCAGCACTCATACCTCCAGCTTGCTTTCTGTGGGTATTACTGAGCAAAGGTAAGGGAAGGTCTGTGAGAGCATGTTTAGGACCCAGGTGTGCATTCCTTTTCCTGCTAATATCCTGCAGAACTGCCTCTTTTTTAGGAACCCTGGGAAAATTAAAGGCTTAGACACAAAAGAGAAATTCTATAGCTCCTGCAGACTCTGAGCTCAGCTATTGTCAAGTGTTTGGGTAGGAGACAGTGTTGCATCTGTAATGTTAACGGTTTGGGGAGATGGAACAGATTGTTGCAAGCTCAAAGAATGGAGATGTAGGGTGATAGCATGAGGAAAGCTGAGGTTCATTCGTCTCATTTTAGGCCCTTAAAATTGGGCATTGAAATCAGCCTGGGTAAAGGACAGAAAAGACCATCACCAACTCTTTTCTGTAAGACAGGGAGACTAAAACTGGCAGTGGGACACTGGGTGTAAGTGTCACATGTACATGTAGGAAAGAGCAAATTATCAAGACTAATGGTGCTTGCAATCGTTACCACTTCTAATTGCCTTTATAGAGTTTTAGAACACTATCTGCTAGCAGAACCACATTTAAATCAAAACTGAAGATTGTGCAGCAATATTTGAGGTTATTTACTGTTGGACATAATTATCGACTCTATTTTTTGCTCATTTTAAGTAGCATCATATTGATAGAGTGTAATGCCTTAGAATGGCATTGGTGTAGCTAAATTTAAGGCAACAGATAACTCAAAAATAATTTAGAAACTCTGGAATTTGATCAATGAGCTCCTTAAAGCACACATACAGGCGAGACAACTTCTGAAAGTTGTGTATGGGCACATCATTTAATAAAAAGCAAGAATGCCTTCTGGTTAACTCCTGTTTAATGAGGATGGGCAGAGCCTGAAGTCCCATTTTCTGTTGCTTAAAGATTTCAATTTTAGTTACTTCTCTATTAGTGTGATAAAACTGGACCATGCTATTTCTCATCTCCCAGTTTTCCTGTCTGCAAGCCAGGGAACATAACAACCACCTTCTTTGTAAAGCAGTTCAGGCCACTCTGGACCATATGTACAAGCCAAGATGCTGTTACAGCAGTGTTGTAACTCTAACCCTTTTAAAACAGCATCAAAAGCTGGTGTCAGTAGTAACAGGCATTATCAAAACTGGACAGGGTGCCAAGAATTATCTCAACCAACAAAATCTTTATTCCCAGTGATAATTCAACGTCTGAATAGAGAATCTTCATGTCACAGATTTAGTTTCAGCCACAAATAAGGTAGGAAAGACCCTTTGTCAGGTAAGGGTAAAAGCAGCACTGCTGATATAGGAAGGTTTTCCTTGCATATGATTACCAGTGTTGAAGGCATCCCACACCCTTTATTTGATAACTGGTGTTAAGGGAAACGGATTGAAACAAGATGATTGGGAAAACGCAGTTAATTTGGACAATACACAAGGAGTTCGACCTGAAAATAGGACAGGAATTGTATAATGGTGCCAAGGTGGAGCAAGACCCTTCAGCCCTGTCAAGCTTTGTAAAATCGGCTGGTACAAACAGGCTGCTGACTTCAGGAGTGCACTGGTGCCCCAGCAATACCCAAAGAGCCCCACTGAAAGCTGAGATTAAGCATACATGAATGTACATGCTGAATTTAGACCTTGGACTTGAATCCTGGCATCCAGAAGTTGGTTTTGTAAAGACTTTCTCAGGGTTCAGGTCCGCTGGTGTATTTTTACAACAACAGTTTGTGTGTTTTGGCAGTTAAGCTAAATTACATCACTTTATCTTTCTGCATTTTATTTACCTCATTTCCTTTTCTAAAAATATATAGAAGTTGACTATTCACTGATATGAATTTGGAAACAGTGAAAAGCCAGCAACTCCTTGTCTTCCACTTCTTCATTTAAATCACATCAGCCACAATGAACCACGCAGGCAGACTCTCCTTGCAAAAGGTCTTGATGTAGAACAGGTATTTTTTGGAGAAGCAAGGAAAGGAGGAAGGAAGGATGGGGAGCTTCACTTCCTTCAGGGAGGGAAAGGAATTGTGCACAGGAGGAGGAGGGTTGTGCACGGAAGGGTGATCAGGCTGTCAGCCTGGCCCAGCCCTGTACTGCTGCCTGAAGCTCCTCTGTGTCCCCGAGGCTTCAATCCTCTTCGTGATAGAAACACAATTGGTTTGCACAAGTACAGAATGCGTATGCTAAAGACTTTATCTAGTTCAGCAGACCTGTTCTGAAATGGGAAAAAAATATAACTGGGAAATTATTTTAGAAGGGAGCATCCACATTGGTTTTCAGGATTGAGCAGCTTTCAGAATCTACGTATTCTGGTTTAGAAGAAGAATCTGAAGGAGGTTCTTTTTGCATCAGCCTAAAGAGCAGCTCTTCCCCCAAAGCCTCTGTAAAACAGCTAGATACCTGCTGCTAGCACAGGTGGGTGAAGCCTGGCTGTGCAGAGGGTATGAAATAGAGCAAGTGTGCCCCTCACCATCATTCAAGTGATGCTCATTTTAGGCTCTGTGTGCATCAGTGCCACACTACATGAAGAGCTTGTCTGTTCTGGGGTCTCCCAGAGGATTGCTGCAGTGGGTTAGACTAGCAGTCCATTTAGCCTGGCATTGTGCTGTTCATCCTAAATAATGAATGACACCCACACTGGCAGTTGATGCAGATTAATATCAAGGTAGATCTCAGCAGAGAGGCAAAGTACCTTTTTAAACATCAATATTCCTCCCTTGCTGTAAAGGGATTTTGCAAAGAGCTATGGTCACTGCTGGGGTCTACCTTTCACATTAGGAAAGAAGCATAAATTCAGCCATTTTTCCTGAGAAATTTTTAATCTGACTCCCATGTTCATAGGCCTTAGATGTTTATTTAAGAAGCTGCTATCCAAAAAGTAATGTTTCAGGGCTAGGAATGCATGGGTTTTGTTTCAGACTGCCCAACCTTCAGGAAATAGATATGTTGACTAATTGCACTGCAATGTATTTCATCTCCAGAGTTTTGAATTGTGTAAATAGCTGTTGGCCAAGAAAGGCAAAAGTTAACTTTATTGTAACGTCTTGCTTTGAGTTCTGCTCCCTGTCAGGGACAGGAACTGGGATTTATCACTGAAGTTGAGGCATTTTGATGTGAGACATGTATTCTGAGCTAGCTTGGTTGAAAGCAGGAAAAACTTTGTGGCTTGCTGCAAACCACATCCTCGGGTTCGTTTGTCTGCTCTTCATCTGTCTGATTTCTCCCTTGTTGAGGGCAAGAGGCCCTGTGGATTTGTCAGACACCTGCAAAATGGGGTCCTGGTCTAAGCTGGTATCTCAGGGTCAAGTGCAAAGCCAGCAGAGACTACTCTGTTTTGCTTGCATCCTTTCATCTATCACATCAGAAGGTCTGCTCTGCTGTCATGCAATGCTATCACTCATTCTCTGTGCGAAGTTGGTTTAGGTGCATCTGCACTACTTTCTGCAAGCTTTTGATTTTCTTATAATACAGCTATAAATGAGTTAAAGAACACTTATTTCAGCTACCACAAAAATTGGCTGACCTTTCCTGTTCAAAGTGAGCTCACTCCTCTGTCTCTAGACCTTGATTTAGGATTATTTGTGGGAGGCAAATGGGTGCATACATCGCATCAAATTGTCAGTAATTTCCCCTATCCGAGTATTTACATACAGGAAGGGAGGTATGGGGAATTGTAATGAGCTAGTGTAGGTAGTGTTAGAATTTCTTTTGATATGGAATAATATTTTTAGGGAGATTGCATAGTGGTGGTTCATATTCTGCAGTACAGAGGCCGCTAGGAGTTGGTTGATGATGGCTGGAAATTAGGAAGGGATGAGGCTACTGATGCAGTAGTACATGCAGCTAAAATAATCTGATCCTTCTAGGGGGCAGATGAGCTCTATCACATGAACGTGCAGGAAACTTATGAAGCCCTGTGAGTAAGCAGGCAGAAAGGATGTGCAAGATGCAGAGAGCACGGAAGAAAGTTTTGGAAGGTGATGTGCAAAACCTGATAACCTGAAGCTGTTATTGCTTTGCTGTTGACTTTTGGCAACTCAGAGCTGCAGAGGCGAATGTTGCTACCTTCCTGGTGACAGGAAACATCTGGGAGCACTTCAGTCCCCAAACCACAGCCACAAAGGAACTGGAGGAAGGAAAAACCAGAAAAGTCAGGCAGCAGCAAAACCCAGGCCTAGGGCCCTCAGGTGTAACCAGAAATGAGGGACCAGAGGCAAGAGAATAAGCTGTATGAACAGCATTGGCATGGTTGTACCAGGAGAGCATGGACAGATCAGCTACAGTGGCATGGATGCAGCCAAGGAATCCCGCCTGAGCACAAATGGAGATGATTACAAACATTTGAGTTAAGCTGTGTATATTACTATTTAAGAAAAGTATGAGGTAGCTTGGCCTTGTAGTCTGTAGATGTGATAAATAGGAAGACTTGGTGTTGCTGGGGTTAATAACCATTATTTGATGCGGGACGTCATGTCAAATACATGTCCTGAAACCAGGACAGATGGTAAAGAACAACCCTATTTACCTCGGAGGGTTTTGATCCTCTTAATTTTTGCTTTAAATGAATGAACAAGGATTTGTGACATTTTGGCAAAAATAACAGCGTATTCCTTCATAGCAAAATATCCGAGTGAATTCCTTCACAACCCAAGCACTGTTTTAGCTGCAAAGATTTGTTCTGTGGACTATGTAGGAGCTATGGTGCTGCTCATTTCACATGGCAAGTCATGGTTTGCCAGCACCTCCAGTTTGTCTGACAACCCTCAAACAATAGCCAGACTGCTGTTCATTAGGCAGCCTATTTCCATATGGTAATAAGAAGCCGTTTGTAACATACCAGCACGGATATTCTTGAACACATTGTTCTGTTTCACTACGCAGGGATGACAAAGAGCCCTTATGAACAGACGTAGATAGATTTAGGCAAATCCAACACACCCCCCCCCCCTTGCCCTGTAGATATTTCCATATATCAGAGGGGATGGCACGCATCTATCTTCTGCCTGTATTGTGAGTTACGGCCGGGAACAAATCCAAGGCTGGGGAGGACCCGCAGAGGGTCCAGGGGAATTGTCGGGGCTGGTAATTGTGGGGAGAGGGGCTGGATACGTCCCTCCGCTACTCCGGCTTTCGCTGGAGCTGAGGATGCTCCCGCTCTCCCGTGCCCCCTCTCCTGAGGGCAGCTCCAGCTCTTTGCGAGGGGTGCGACCGCGCCTGGCAGTGCAGATGCACAGACGCACAGATGTAAATACGACCAGAGCATCCATCGCACCCCGCGCGGCTCTGCC
>JANRGW010040948.1:0-25147 GCA_024733675.1 Psilopsiagon aymara
GCTTCTCTGGGCACCCTGTGCCAGCGCTCAGCACCCTCCCAGGGAAGAGCTTCTGCCCAAGAGCTCATCTCAGCCTCTCCTCTGGCAGTTAAAGCCATTCCCCTTGGCCTGGCCCTTATAAAAAGTTTGCTTCAACACAAACAGAACTATCTGGCATATAATTACGGGAAAGATTTGATCCTGGGTAGGATAAGGATAAGAAGCTGAGGCTTCTTATCTCCCCAGTCACATCATAGCCCCATGCTCTGCTCCCTCCAAGCTGTAGCACCTGACAGCTTTCTGGGAACTCGATCAAGCAGTTTCCATTCTGGCAAAGCCCGTGCTTTGGAGTCTCCATCTTCTTTGTTTTGCTTGGCCTTTTGGCCTGTGTTATCACCCTGCACCTTTCCCTTCAGTGTTCAGCCAGCAGTGTTTTATTAATTTATATCGCAGCCCATAGCTGGATGGTTCTGTTTTATTCCCCATTTTAATTTTCATGGTGCATAAAATACTCACCAGCCTGACAAGCAAGAGTTATGGCCGCTGAGGTGTGCTTTTATGATGACTCTTAAAACCCATCAAAATCCAAACTTACTAAATACTGACTCTGGGAACACTTTAAATTCCAACTGATGTCACCAGCCCCAAATCTTCACTAACCCAAAGACATCAGTGTGTTTGAAAGCCTCCAAGAGAGTGATATTTTTTAAGTTCATGCTGTTTTTTAGCTCAGTGCCCATGCTTTGTGTACTATATCCATGGCTTTCATGGTCTTGGCTAGCATAGGTAGATGGAAAACGTAGCATGTATTTCTGCAGCAAAAGATATCAAGGTATACTGGGAACACCATAAAAAAAGAGGCCAAGTTAAAAAAACAAAGGAAGGAGGGATTGCTATCCCCAGAACATCTATACCATAGGGATCGGTAGGTTATGAGAGGGAATGGGATGCTGTAGGGATGGCCTTCTTTGCAGCCACTTTTGGGGAGCTCTGTGGAAAGCCCTAACAGTAATTCCCTTTGAGGAAGACCATCAAGAAATGAGCACCCTGCTTGACTGACCTTCCATCAACGTGTGGTGGATGCTCCAGTAGACACTCAAGCAGTGCTTCTCCTTTTTCATGCCACGCTTGCACTTGCATCCATACAGTTGGCTGGACAGCAGGGCCGTCACAGTGCTCCGGCACTGGTTCTTGGCATCAGGGCCCAGCTTGTTGGCTCCATTGCCTGCAATGCATTGCCGGAGGGTCCTGAATTTGGCACTGCAGATGGGGTCGTTGGTACAGGACTCGCCTGCTTGAAGGCAGTCCCTGCTCGAGCTGACAGCTTCCGCCATGCCTTCTGCAAGAAAACCAGACAAGTGGTTTAAGGGTGATGGAGCAACCTCAGGTGGGAAATGAATTGTGTCTCCCATGAGTTGGACCAGGGTGGAATGTTTGTCTTGGAATCATAGCGTGATTTGGTTTGGAAAGGACCTTAAATCTCATCCAGCTCCAACCCCATCCCACTAAATCAGCTTGCTCCAAGCCCCTGTGTCCAACCTGGCCTTGAGCACTGCAGGGATGGGGCAGCCACAGCTTCTCTGGGCACCCTGTGCCAGCGCTCAGCACCCTCCCAGGGAAGAGCTTCTTATATCTAACCTTCACTTCTCCTGTTTAAGTTTAAACTCATTATCCCTTATCCTGTCACTGCAGTCACTGATGAAGAGTCATCCCTGTGGGCACCCTTCACATACTGTAAGGCTGCTATGAGGTCTCCAGAAATTCATATGCAGAGATGGAAATCCCTCTAATCATCATCCACTCTGCAAGCAAGGACCTTGCTTCTGATATCTCTAAGTGGGCAGATCCCTTCCCAGCAGGTCAACTGGGGGTTTTAAATGCCCAGTCTTACCATTCCTACTCGTAGATTGTCCTTATGATGGGAAGCACTGGCTGCAGCACTGTGCAACAGCATGGCAGAGGAACGGGAGTAGGTGAAAGGAAGTTGGAGGGATGTTAAGGGGACAAGACACAACCTGAGATTCAGCACCTCAACCCAAGCCCCTCTTTCATATTAATGGGCCACCAGTAGCAATGTGGCATCCTGCTGAGGATCCAGATGGAGAGGCCATCTCTCTCCTGGAGACCAGGTTCTTCCTTATTTGAGAGACCCAGGACAGTGTCAGCCTGGAAGACAGTTTATATATAACAGACACATGGCCAGTTCCTGTGCTTGCTCTTTCTTGGTGCACTAAAAGCTT
Source organism: Psilopsiagon aymara (assembly GCA_024733675.1). Lineage (NCBI taxonomy): Eukaryota > Metazoa > Chordata > Aves > Psittaciformes > Psittacidae > Psilopsiagon > Psilopsiagon aymara. The sequence continues at coordinate 2,220 of JANRGW010040948.1, forward strand.
TCTAAACCCATTGTTCCCCCAGCTCTCCCTCATTTTGCCCTCTAAAGTTAACAGCATCCCAAATGCTATGGCAACCCCAGCCTCTCCTCCTTGCACATGGCTTAACCCTGCCTACACCTCACTGCAGCTATGGATGGCTCTGTGGGGGGTGTTTTGACATGGAGTCAGCTCATATGTGTCCCAGCAGTTGGCCCGTGTTCACTGTCACCACCTCCCCAGGATTCCCACTGTTCTGTCTTGGCTTTTTCCAAGCTTCTTTAAGTTCTCCTCAGAGTTTATTGTAAAAACACAAAGTGCTCTGTTCCACATACTGAGGAGAGAGATGAAAGCATGGGAGGAAGACATTATTGTTACTCATACACCAATAAATTAGTTCAGCAGGGCTCAATGGTGCTGTGTCCCTATGGCCTGGAGCAGATCAATTCCATGCTATTAAATGTGCTTCCTCTCAAAAGCAGGCTGGCCACATCCAGACTGACTCCGGGGGATGTTCTCACTCCAAGGCTCACGGTTGCACTGTTCCACCCCAGCAATGGCAATGCCAGGGGCTCAGCTGTACTCAGCAGAGCATGGTGGCACCCAGAGGAGATGAGGACCAGAACAAAGCAAATCACACTCCTAGTTGGTGTGATGCTCTGGACCATGCTGACATAGGTTGGGAATGACCACACCATGGCTCGGGGGTGTGATGAAGAAGGAAACCTGGTTTATGGAAGGGGAGAATCAGTCCCTGTGCCTATAATGTAATTTCAGATCCTGCAGTACTATAAAACCAGAAACTGCTGTCATGACCTTGAAGGAGGACTTCTCGAATACTTCCCAAAGGAACTCCTTGTCTTTAACTTCACTTGTCCTGCCTTTGGATAGGAACAGGAAGGGTAAGGATGCCTTACCCTTCATGGGGTATATAAGCTGGGGGCATCTTCTGGTTTCGGAGACTTTCCAGGACCTGTTCCTCATGAGATCCGAATTGGATGATATTAGAAAATCAGGGGCCCTGGTTTCCATTTCTGTGGGTTCATGAGGTCTCCCTTCTCTCCAAGACTCTATTGATATTTCCATAAAGCCTCTTTCTCCTATTTCCACTTGCTACCTCTCCTGTCCTTAATTTCTGTGTCTGCCTCTGCTGCCCACCCAGTTGGAGGGTGCTGAGCTCAGTATAGCCATTCCCCTTCCCTCAGCAGTCGCAGGGGGTTTGCTAAGAAGGAGCTGCTTCTATTGCTCTTGATTAGAATAGAAGGCAGCAGCTGGAGTTCAGATATTTCAATTACGTTTATTACAGACTTTGGGTGAACCCACCAGGAGGTTTCCTCCTGAAATATCCCAATGGCATCTCAAATGCAAAACCTTTCATCAAACTCCAGACTATTTCAAAGTGCCTTGTGGCCAACATCAAGCTTTCAGTTATTTCAATCTCGCATCACCTCCAATTTGAATTCTTCTACCCCTGATTTATTCATAGACCTGGTTTATTTAGCACTCAAGGCTTGTTTGGATCTGCCAAATGTGGAGAGAAAAATTATTTCCAACATGTAACAAACTCTGCCTTGGGCTGTCATATCTTGAAGAACTCTGAACACAAGGAACTAGTTTCCTTGAAATATCATTTGGTCTCTGCAATTTCACTGAGATCCATAAAATGAGACGGAGGTGCTCACAGCCTCTGTTTTCAGACACCACTGAATGTTCCATGCACATATCTGAAGCCATAGAGAAAAGAAAGATAGTCCTTGACTTATTTTACCCTGGCTTTCTCCAAAGGATATCCTCTGGACAAGGATAACACATGGCAGGTTTTATTCCAGAAGAGATGACTTTGCCATTGTCATGTCAGCTGCTAGAAAAGCAGGTTGAAATAGAAATTATGACCCTCCTTTCCCCTCTCTGCTACATGAATTGTGGAAGATACTCCCCAGGATGGTTATAAACACAGTCAGCCTGTAAAAGCTGTAAACCACTTTGGGATCCCACTTTAAATAAATCAAGCACATCGACCATCTGAGAGGTTTCCCTGTGAAATTCTAAGTAAATATATCCTCAAGCTGAGATTTGCCCCATAGAACAAAGGCCAGGGGCGAATATTTACAGCCTAAACCCAAAGCATAAAACACCCCCATTCAGGCTTAATGCCAGAGGTGTTTGAAGCAACTTGGAGCATCACGAATGACCCATTCCATAATCATGTCACTTAAAATCCAAATCATTCAAGGGCTTTTATTGTTGGTGATGTCTTTGCAACTGAGACAACATAACACCACGTTTTCCTCTGCACACTACCCCTGGGAGAGTAATTTTATGCAACATTAAGAGAGTGCCTCTTAGGGGGAAAAAGATAATAAATCTCTGTGACTTATAAAATAGATGGTGCTTCCTAACAGGCAGGGACAGGAGCAAAATCAGGTCTTCTCTCCTAAAGGTGAAGTGTTCTTTCTGGTTTTGCCTTCAAACACAGCACCTTGTGGACTCTGCTGAGGGATTTTCCTCCGCCTTTATCCCTTGACTGACCAGGGGCTCAGGGTACGCACTGAGTTGTGAGTAGTTAGGGCTTTCAATGCCTCTGCTTTTCTAATAGAAGACCTTCCAGCTCCCTCTGCTCTCTTTAAAAGGCGATTTGTCTGCATTTTTATTCCTCGCTTGCTGCTAATTTCACGCTGTTTATGGTGGGCAGATGGAGTAATGAGCTTATTTTCACATCCTGTTTGTAGCTGTGCTCCACATCTGTTTCTGCTCTTGCTTACCTCAGTGACACTTACATGAAGTTACTCCTAATGCACAGGCATAAGAGAAAAATCTGTCTCTTCCCACTGCCTTAACAGACCCTCGGTTCTTATACAGATATCTCAAAGTGCATTTTGTTTAATGAGGTCTCCTCCAAGGAGACCATTTCCTTCACCAAGGGAAGGCAGCAGTGCCTGAAGTACTGAAGTATGAAGGTAGAATCATAGCATCACAGAATGGTTTGGGTTGGAAGGGACCTTAAAGCTCCTCCAGCCCCAATCCCTGCCATTGCAGGGACACCTTTCATAGAGCAGGGTGCTCCAAGCCCCTGTGTCCAACCTGGATTGAGCACTGCAGGGATGGGGCAGCCACAGCTTCTCTGGGCACCCTGTGCCAGCGCCTCAGCACCCTCCCAGGGAAGATGACCCCATGTGTTCTGGAAACAGTGATTAAAATGCCAGGAGAGCACCAGCACAGGACCCTGCCACTTTCCCTTCCTGATTCAACCAACACTTGTGCTTTGGATGTTTAAGGAGGAACCACAGTTTCTTGCGGTGCTGTTCGATCTGGTGCTCTGGGACACATCCCCCTCCCCTCCAGTTCTGTATGTATTAGGTGTGAAGCCTTTGACATCCCTGATTCACACACAGTACTAGGGGGTGATGAACACTGTTATTTCCATGACAAGCTGTTGACTCCAGAACATTTGGTGTTTGCTTTTATAGTATTTGGTGCAAAGAGGGAAATTACCCCCCAAAATCTCCAACAAAGCATCAGGAGTGGTTTATCACCCCTTTAGGTTATTTGGACACATTTACATAATTCTTCCTAAGTCAGGCCTGTCAAGTCTTGCACAATGAGCGATGCAGAAGGCTCCTGCCTTTCACTGTCCTTGTGCTCAGGCTGGATCTCCTATGCGCATGCATCCTCTACGGTATGGAATCCCTTCTGCTCTGCCACTTCCTGTACCTCCTGCACTTCAGAGGTCTTCTGTTGACCAAATATATCACATCCAACATGTTATGGTGTGAGAGGGGCTGTCCCTCTACAAGCCTTGTTTTACCTGCAAGAGGTGGATGTCTCTTCATGCCAGAGTCACTCTCACAGCCAGCAGGTGCAAATGGCTGGGAGAGGACATTACAAAGTACACTTGCATCCTCTGCTAACATGGCAGACACCTATAGAACCAAGGTCTAAACCTGAGGTGGGATCAGACCATGCCTCTGTGTTCAGCTGGGAGAAATGGCCATCATTGGGCAACCCTTATAAGCTGTGTCCCATTAAATCTGCAGGACGGATGCTGGTGCTTGCTGATAGGCAACTGCCTGATAACCAGAACCTTTCAACTTACCCAGAGCTGTCAGAAATAAGTTGTTACACACTGTTGTCCTGAATGAAATATGATGGCAAGGGAGTCTGAAAGAAATATTCCTAGTATTTCCCAACTATCCATAAACCAACAGTGATGCAGGAATGGGGCCAGGTGGCTAATGCAGGTGGTGACTGCTAAACCCTTTTCAGACTAGGTTCTCAAGCCCTGATTTTACAGTCAAGCACTCACCTCAGGAAAAAGCTCAAGCTTCATTTCCCATTTTGCTGTTGACATAGCTGCAGAGTGAACACCTTTGCCGTACCAATGGTTCTTCTGCCAAACCTGCTTGAGAACAGCCCTCCCAGGGGATCCCATACACCTTGTCCAGAGCTCAGTGATCACCTCGATATCACAGTGCCCAGCAATTGATTCAAAATCCCAGACTGGTTTGGTTTGGAGGGACCTTAAAGCTCATCCAGTTCCAATCCCCTGCCACCCTCCACCACACCAGGTTGATACCCTTTGGGATGCTGTTCTCTAGGCAGCAAAAGGTTTCCTTCCCTTTCATCCCTCTTGCCTGAGCTTAGTTCATGCTTAATACTCCAGCACCATGGACACTTTGAGGGCTGGCTCACTGTTCTGCTGGATTAGATCAGCAGCTCATGTGAGGAGGATGACACCACTCACTGCTATCACTGTTCGCAGTCCTATGTGGACTTAGATGGTTTTACAGGCATAACATACACATAATAAAATCCCAAACTGATCTCCTTTTGCCAGTGATTCTCCCCAGTCAGTACTGGGGTGGCGGAGTTTGCTGAGAACACCTCAGGAATGTGATGTCCGAGGGTATCAAAGCAATACTGGAAAGTTCAGGCCAACAACATACTGCATGTCTGGAGCAGGCACTGAAAATGTACTTCCTGACTGTAACTACAGCTCTGACCTTTCTCCCCTTACTTTCAGGTTATAAGCAATCTTTTGTCTGTATTTGCTCCATGCCTTCAAGCAGGACTTCACAGGCACTGGGGAAATACAAATAAACACAGTAACATTCACTACGTGTTTTCTTTCCCTCTAATAGCTGATCCACATAGAACATAATTTACTCATCATATAGAACTAGAACCAGAAGAAACCACATTCCTCTGATCTGCAGGCCTGCTTATCATGCATGACACCTAGATACCTTCAGAGAAGCGTGAAAACTTGAGATGTCCTGTCGGTCAAGACCCCTGCCTAATTTTATTAAGCAAACCATCCTACCTGCACTTTGGCATGATGGATCTTAGCAAGTCAGATGATGCTCAGTTCTATGCCTGTGAGGACTCACTGTGCAAAGTGAGAGTGGAGTGTCATGGACACGAGTGTTAAAGGCAAGCCAAAGAGGGCTCAGTGAGCTGGGTTTTAGACATCTGCTGAGATGAACTCAATAATCCCCTATTTGTCTTTGGCAGCCCTTCTCTCTAAGCCATTTGCCAAGGAGGCAAGTGCCACTCTGACTCTGACAAAGCCCAAATAGATGAAGCGATTTATTTGTCCCCCACCAAGTCAACGACTAGAACCTGACTGTAAAAAAATGCTTAAAACCATGTGCATTAACTGTTGGATTGTGTTTGCAAACATTCAAGTTGGAAGAAAACCCAGAGCCTTCTGGGTGTCTGTGGTCGAGTGAAGTTACATCGTGCCTCCATTACCCTGAAGGAGAAAAGAATTCTTCATGAAAGCTCTCACTATAACTTGGGGTGAAGCCTCCCTAGAGATCATTATTCTCCTGCAGTAACACATTGGTTTTGACAAGGCTTCAGCCTTTGTTTTCTAAAGATGCCTCTGGAATCTGTCCTGCTGGACTGACTCAGCCAGAACAGCCACCAAAATCAGCTATCAACAATATTCTGATGAGAAAGAAAGATGCAGATCAGACCATTGCACTCCGTGCATGACCTGGTTGCAAATAGTTCTGTATCTATTCCAAATAAGATTAATCCATCTGATCAGAAAGAAAGCTTGAAATTTCTGAGCATCCATCGAGTCTCAAACTGGGTACATGCTCTTCCAAAATGTGAACTCTGAACCCATATTGTAAAACAAGATACAAGTTTTGGCAGTGAACATGATCCACGTCATGTCCATTGCTTGCCAAAATTTGGGGACACTCTGATCTTGTACTGGGGGGCTTCAGTCCCTGATTTCTGCTACAACAGAGGTACTTCCCCCATCCCAGTGCTAACCAATTATACCATCAACAGGACATGGGAGTAAAGGAGGCTTGTGATCACTAGGATCTTAACATAGGTGCCTAAAAATAAGCATCTGATGGAATAACTGAGGGTCTTTGGATATGAGCTCCTGGTCTGTGAAGAGAAGTGTACATCTAGCAGAGAGCTGTGAGGACAACTGTATTAAACACTGTAAGGTCTACAGGGCTAGAGGAGATCTTTAAATGCTTAAAGTGAATATATATAAGACCACGAACTCCAATTAAGTTTGAATTTAAAATGTCCTGGCCACATGATAGAGACTTAAAATGTTCTCTCCTGAGGCACAGCAAAGCAAATTTAGACCCAAGATATCTCGTTTTTGGGCCTAACTGTGGCTGGGTCTATTCAATCATACCACCTTGTCTTCTTCCCCTTTCTGACATCTCATATTCCTAGTCCAGAGATCAATTTATGTGTTGGACAAGGCTCAGACATGCCCCTATTCACCCAAAAGACGATGATGAGCAAGAGCTTTGATTGCATGACTTCCTGTGGCTTCAAGTCTGGTATTTGACTTTCATACACTTTAGAAAGCACATCCTAAGGAAGGTGACTCGATACGAATATCAAACTTTCTTGATATTCAGAATGATCTTTGCTATTTCTATTAGGCTGATTCCCAAGAAGACATTGTGGGCATCCCGTCCCTAAGAGAGGAATCCATGATGCATTTTTTTGGAGAGGCATAGCACAGCAAGGTGGTGCAATTGGCCATGGCTGCAAAGTGGGAAGCATACAGGTCACCTGCATCTCCTGGAAAACCTCATTTGGATCTCTCCAGAAAACAGGTAAGAGAATGTGTGTGTACATGTGCATGTTCAGGTGGCTGCGAGTGTGTGTGTGGAGGAAGGGCTGTGGAAAATGCAGTATTGTTCCTGCCTAGCATTTATTCCATCAAAAATACAGCTGATGGGAACATACATGGACTTTACAGCCGAGGGGCTAAATGTATTGCTTTGAATGTGTATTTATTGCTAGCATTTTAAAACAACTCTTACCGGCATATCAAAAGACTTGGAATGAAAGCTGCAGTTGAAAGAGGAGTCATTATCCCTTCAATTGGTTCCTCATTTGGGTGAACCAAGAGCAATCTGAAAAAGGAGAGCAATCACCAGTAATGCTTCACACATGGGTGGCTTCTGTTTGCCATCCAGCGCTGTGACATTTCCTCTTTGATGCCCTTGAGAAGAGACGTATCAGAGCTCTCCATTGCAATGGTGAAAGCAACAGTCCTGATGGGGTCTTTTCCTAAGCATGATCTGGGTATGGCAGCCCCAAAGGTAGAAGTCCATCCCCCACTGGAGGGGAAAAGGATGCTTTTAAGCATGTGGCCAGCCTAAATTGTGGCAAAAAGGGGCAATTTTAGATGGGAAGCCACTGACTTAAAGAAGATCATAGAATAACGGAATGGTTTGTGTTGGAAGGGACTTCTAGAGCCCATCCAGTTCCAACCCCCTGCCACGGGCAGGGGCCCCTTCCATAGAGCAGGGTGCTCCAAGCCCCTGTGTCCAACCTGGACTTGCACATTGCCAGGGATGGGGCAGCCACAGCTTCTCTGGGCACGCCGTTCCAGGGCCTCATCCCCCTCAAGTTCATTTTCAGTAATTGCTGTAGGGCTAATTTTCCAGCCTTTAGAGGAAAGAGAGCACTACATGCTCCAGCTATTAGTACAGGCTCTGATGCTTCTAACGACTACATTTTTCCTTCTCAAGCACAGCAGTGATAAGTGTATGCTCCTTAACTACAGCCACTGAGCTGTTTGGTCCCAAAGAACTAAGTGCTGTGGTGTTTGGGGTTCCTCAACAATTCACACCTGATAGGAATATTTATATTGAAAACATAGGAAATCTATGGAATAAATAGGAAGGTTCATATTGAAAAGAAATGCTTCTCAGGCCTATGCTGAGACTAGAGGTTGGAGAATATGTTCCTTGCTCTCTATTTCCTAGATTAACCCGAGTGTGATCCCTTTACAACTGTTCTGCAAACAGTTCTTCTCGCATCACAGCTTATGTCCAGCTGCCACTAAAGCAGCCTTCAGGGGTCATCAGCCACTGAGCCTGCAGTAACTGAATTTCTCGTCTATCATTCTATTTTGCACATGTGTTTTTATATATCTCTCTACCTATCTGTGCCTCAAGATAAGCTCAGCTTCCCAGCCCAGATTTGACTAAGCAAGGCAGTCTAATTCTCAGCCTTCTGAGCAAAGTTCCAGCTAGCAACAATCAGTGCCTTAAGGCAGTCTTCTTGAGTCCAGCAGAGTGAGATACAGATCTTTTTCAGAGCCTGTAATGCTTTTATACAGACATGAAAATATATATATGAAATGTTCTTAACTCCCTTAACTTCACTTTAACTTCATATCATTTGACTGAAGAATTCTGGTATTCACTAGCTCTCCAAAATCTTGCCAAGTCCTGTCAGTTAACTATGGAATGATCTACACCATGATATTTCTAGAAGCCTGTATCTGCCAAATAAAGGTTTACTGTTCCCTACAAAATACCCCAGTAAAAGAGTCTCTAATGATGCATTCTTAGTGTACCTGGGTAAACCAACTGGTCCACTGTATCTGACCCATCATCAGTGGCTTTTCTTTCTAAGGTAGAAACATTGGCACATCCCATGTGCATATCCATTTATCATTTTTCTTCTCCTCTGTGTCCATTTGTGACCACTGCAACACATTCTTCAAGATCTCACAGATTCTATGGAATACCTCAGGGCTGTAGTATTTTTGGCACTGCTAATTTTCAGCATCTGTATTCTATCCTATCAATTATAGAAATCTCTGATCTGAATTGACATCTAAGTCCCAAGCCTTCTTTCAGTGACACTGTTAATAGCTTTATGCAATGTCTTCTCTTTGGCTGTGGCCTCCAGAAGTCTATTCCCTATCGCATTTGAGATGAGAGAAATCTCTTCCCACAGATTTGCATGTGTTATGTTGATCTCTACATAGTCTTCAAGAACAGACTCCTCAAACAGCCTCAGGACTGTGCCTGCTCTCAGCTCTTACTTTCCTGGCTTGCACACTACTCAGGCTTCATGGAAAGCTAAACACCCTCCTGCTTTCTGGCAGGTGAATGAGCTTTTTGCTTTGGAAACACAGAATTTAGGGTCCATTTTTTTTGTTAGAATCCATCTTCCCTACCTGGGTATTTTTTTAAACATGCAGCAAAGACATCCCTCTACACATTAAATCATAAAATCATAGGATCAACAAGGTTGGAAAGGACCTTTAAGATCATCAAGTCCAACCGTTACTCCAGGTCCACCACTGAACCATGTCACTAAGGGCTTCATCTACATGGTTTTTGAGCACTTCCAAGGTACGGTGATTCCACCACTTCCCTGGGAAGCCAAGAAGCCACTAAGATGTTGTTTCCCCCAGAGTATCTCTGAAAACCAATGCCACCAGCTTGCAGACTGCATGAAAGTTTTGTCCCAATGTCATTTACAGAGTGTTTTGCTGTCCACGAAGTGCATTTTTGGGTGACTCTTCTTGCCAGAACTCAGTGCTTACTTTCTTTGACTTTCAAAACTCCCAGCCCAGGTTGACAGTTCTGTTTCATTTTGAGTCCTTATGCATTACAACCCAGAAAGAAGAATTGCCACCTTGTTTTATTCCAGGAACCAACCTCTGCAAATCTTTCTTATCTGTCAAAACAGCATCTCTGTAATCACCCAGCTTTGGCCAGAGTCTGTGTATATGTCACTTCAGTTATGCTTTCTCCCAAATAGATCATGCTTCTGATTTTAAATTAGACTTCTCTTGCCATGCCCCATTTCCTGACCTATTTCTGCAACCTTTTGTTGTCTTTTTCCTCTTCTGCTTTCCCCACCTCAGTCTTTAAGGATATTATCCATGTGTATTGCAATGCCCTCATTTCCTTTAAGTAATTTTTGCACTTTTCTGTCAAAAGCCTTAAAAACAAGTTAAAGCCCAGGGGGAAATCTGTACAAGCAACATTTCCCTACAGGGGTATTGAAAAATGCAGACTTCCAATGTCCTCTCAGGAAAATCTGCAAGGACACAAGAGGGGCAGCTAGCAGCATAAAAGGAAACACATCTCCAGCTGTTGTATTGGAAACATCTCCCTTGGCAGGCAAAGGAAAATATTGTCTCTGGATATTCCTGTTGAGTTCTTTGCGATTTAATCTGAGTCCAAGGGACTTGTCCTTCTTTCCTGCTGTTCCTGGGGGCTGGCACATTGCAGCAGCTTCTACTTTTCAAAGTTATTTTAAATGTTAGTAGATAGTCCAAATCCTTCCCTTAATTTGTGTCGCGTGAACAGAGAAGTGTTTCTGGAGGCTTAAGCACTGAGTGATTAGGATCTGACTGCACAGATTCCTATGCCTTGTTCACCAGTGCCAATAAAGACATCTTAATGCTATTTTCTTTTCCCTGTTTTCTTATTTTTAACCAGATTCTTTCTTTTATGACAAGTCAGAACCTCAAACTATCTCTTGACTGTGATCCACCCACAAAGCTGATGAACGTTCTTTTTCAGTTGATAAGCTTTAGCTTAATTTTACCCCAAATAATCCCAGAACTTCTCTCTTCTGGTCAAGATTCCTTTGCTGTGTATCACTTTCCTGCTCCTGGTATTATCCAGTGTTTCGGATTCTTGGAAGATACAAACCTGAAAAAGGATTTACACTGGGGAAAAAATGAAAGCAGTGAGAAAGCTTTCCATCTTCCTTAGTCTCTGACGGTAATCAGTTCCTATGGAGGAGTTGTTAACCAACAAGAAATTGATGGAGTGAGGCTGAGGATGTGGAGAGAGGTGTTAGTGATGGTCATCCATTGATGGACAGGTATTTACTCATCAATCAGGAACAGAAATTTATCTGGTATGCATGTCATGGTCTTCTCCTTCTCTGAGAAAATTAGATGTAAGACCCTGAATTTCTGCTGTTGCCCAAGGCAAGACACGTATTAGGTGATGAGATGCACAGCAGTTCCAAGGAGATCAAGCACTTTGAGGACCATTTTGGGCAAGACCTTCAGAACGACTTCCAGGCTGCTTCTTGTCATGTTCCATCACATTTTTCATAGAATAAGAGATTTCCCTTTCAAATATTGTTTTAAATCACTATCACCCTTCGTGCCACACATTTATATAGAAATATGTTCTCCCAGGGGTTGCTGGTGTCTGTGAACACCAACGACAAGAAATGGTAGGAAAGTAACACCTTTATCTTCCCAATCCTCATCAAGAATGAGATCCCAAAGGAGTGAACAAAGGCAAAAAAAAAAAAAAAAATCCCTTTTTAAAGAAGCAGAAGAAGGAACCATATGAATTATAGACCAATCATGTGGATGAGGCTGGCCAGAAAAGTAAGGGGTGACATGGCATAACTTTACTTTCTCAAGCTATTTGGCACAGCTCCATATGATGTGCCCTTAAGAATGGCCTCAGAGCAATCATGGTAAAAGTGCATGCTCATGAATACTATGCTCCAATAAGAGTAGAAAAGGCACATTTTCAGACTAAGAAGGTCTTCAAGAGCCTGTCCAGAGTCTGGTGCTGTTCAATATTCACATAATGACTTGGATGATGGAATGGAGAATAGGTTTCTGTAATTTGTGGCTGACAGAAGATGAGGAGGGGGTCACAAGCAATATGCAGGACCAGACTGGAATTCAAAGTTATCCTAGTCTGCTGAAGGCAGTGTCTGCAATCAGGATGACACTGAAGCAAAAGTGGCACTGGGCGATGTGAGTGCAAAAGAACAGGGTGAAAAGCAGACCCTAGGAAATGGGTGGCTTGCCAACAGCATGGGAGACATGACCATGGGCTGAGCAAGAAAAAGCAACAGGATTCAAACCAGAAAATGCAAAGTTCTGGGACACGAGTGGTCCATATTTATCACAAGAAGCAATTATCCTGCACTTCTCAGCTCCATTGAGGAGTTAAGTGGAGTTAGTGTCCACCTTTTTGAGGGGGAAAATGTGCTAAAGAAGATGGCAACATCCCAGAGGAATTCTATTAAATTCAGAAATAGTTTGGCTGAGGAAAGGCTGAAAGAATAGTGGTTGTTTAGTTTAGGATGAAGGCTGAGAAGAAGCAAAACCAGAGCATTGGATATGCAAACAAGACAGTTCAGAAGGACAGTGACAGATAACCCTCCACCATCGTGGGATGTAAGATGAGAATAATTCTGAGTAAATGCACAGCAAGGGAGATTTAGTTAAATATAAAGAAAAGTGTTACACGGAAGTTAAAAAGTGGAACAGATTACAGAGGGTCTCTTTGATCCTCAGCAGTAGAATCATCTACAGAAGCATCTGTCAGAAACAGCTTTTGCATTCTTCCTTCTCTGCTGGAACAGCAGGCTTTGTACATGCGGTCCCTTCCCATTCTCCATACATGTGACACTGTTCACTGAAGACCTTGTGGCTGGTCTGGACTTGTAAAGTGAGAGTTAGTGGCACAAAATCAAAGGAATTACACTGGAATCACAAATCACAAACGAAAAGTGAATGAAGTCCATGTGAAGCCTGGCTCTCCCAGAAGAAGACATCTCACAGTTAAGTTGGGGTCAATCAACACTGACTTCACTGAAGTATTCAACATGAAGGTGTGTAAAACCAAAGCAGAGAAGATGGAAGCCTGGTAAGACTATCATGAAAATAAGAAGCATCATTCCTGTCTCTGATGATGATTATGCAAGCTGGTGTTTAGGGACATTCTTGGGAAGCAGAGGAAGTGTATTTGGAAGCCCTCCCATCAGGGAAGAGCTGCAATCGCAACACTAACCCACAAAAGACAAGCTGTATAAGACTGAATACAGATTTGGGCATGTGCTGAGCATGGTAATGGGGAAATTTAGCTATTTGAATTACTCTGGAAATGAAATATAGAGAAAGTAGGTGCCTATTGGCTCAACACAGGGCTCTGTTGGGGATGGTAGGGAGACCAGTGTTGGGCAGGTTGACTAAGGGACATCCAGTTCCCAGGAGAGATGGTAGGATGTTTTCCCCTTGTGTTTAACTTCCAGATCCATGAATGCTTCTGCTTTGTCCAGCAAATAGATCTGGCCAGCCCTCCTCAAATAGCTCTTCCTTGCTTCACCAGGCTCTAACACAGCTACTGAATCTCCTTATCTATCCACTGGCTACCATCAAATGCTGACAACTCTGCTACCAAAGCAGCAGAAAGGTGGCTGGGGGATTTTAAGCACCTTTCAGCACCCACTGAGGGGCTGTGTCCTTCTTTGCCATCCCTGCCAGAGAGCTGAAGGAACCTGCTGTCCCATTTGCTTACTCTGCACCCGCCTTTGTCTCAACACCATCTCTGCAGGCTTGATCATAAAGCAGAGCACGTAGCATCCCCTCATCCACTCCTGCCAATAGCAAGAGAAGTGCAATGCCTTCAAAGACAGACCACTCGGTACATGAAGCTCAGCAAGCTCTCTGAAGAAGCTGTGCTGCCCACTGGATCAAACAGTCCTGAGAGCATGTTAGAGTCGTTGGTTCGGCAGGGTCCGGGATTCATTCTCAGATTGCCGTGCTCACTGGAGAGAAGCAAGAAGAAAATTACATTCTCTTTGTTTGATCTCTGGCGCTCTGTGGATCAGGAAATTCCACCTCAAAAGGTGCTGAGTTTGAACCACTGCCAGGCTAGCTATTGATAGCAAAAAATGGACACTATTTGGATCGTGCCTTCAGTGGGTTCAACACACTCTTATCTATACGTCATTACACAGAACTAAGCACTGAAAACCTTCCAGCTCTGCCTACAAAATGCAAAAGCGTGCAAGACAGTCATAGAATCATAGAACAGTTAGGGTTGAAAAGGACCTTAAGATCATCCAGTTCCAACCCCCCTGCCATGGGTAGGGACACCTGCTAAACCATGAAAGACATGAAAGTCCAAGACAACTGTGGAGACCTTGAGCATTCATTGCTAAAGACAGAATCTCACCCAGTTATAACGGTTCATTTATCAATGAACTCTCTTCTTAATGTACCTCTTTAAACCACTTCAATGACATTGCATTCTGCACTGCACTGTTATGATAGAGAGCCCATATGTTAAGCAGGAACTGTGACCCCTTTTTCTGTGAGTAAGTTCATTTTTGTTCCATACAGGTGGTTTTTTTTTTTTTTTTTTTTGAGCATGATTAACTGGTGAATAAAAAGGTTCTTTTCTATTTTTCTTTGCAAGGGATGAAGCAGTTTTAATCATATATAATTCCACATTTGCTATGCGATTTGCATTCCTTGCTCTAAGATGAATTTGGCACTAAACAAGCTCTCAATTATACTCCCCCGCCTCTGTTTTCACTGGAAGTCACAAAATTCATTCAAACAAAAGCCAAACCCCCCTGAAGTTTTATGAAGATGAATGATGATTAAAATCAAAGAACAGAGATCCTTCTCCTGACTTTACCAAGCTACAGGGTTCCAATATGTGTTCTCCAGTGGCACTTTTTCAGGCAACCTTGGGTTCAAAGACAAATTTGTATACATGCCTGTACCAGCCCAGGTCATTGTGCCTATCGATCATCCCCTCTTCTCATGCCAACCTCTTTTTGCTTCTGACAGTAGATATTAAATATGAAGGCTGGAGTTTGAGAGCCTAAAGCATAACTGAGGATGAGTAAGGCAGAAACTGTGATTCAAGGAGAAAGCCAAGTTGGAAAAACCAAAAAAGCTTCTAGCTGAAGAAGAGAGGAAGAGTAAAAGCAATGAGAAATGAGCACTGGTGCAAGACTGATGGGTTTTAGGTATGCAGATATATATATATTCATTTACATATATGTAAGTGTGTATTTTTTATGTAGGTAAAATATATTATTGCATCACTGCAGAGAGTTAGTCAACATAGAGCTGATTAAGAGGCATGCAATCCAAAGAGAAATCTAAATCAAGTGCTTTCATTTACTCTCTGGAAACACTTCACGCCTTCAGCAACCACAGAAGACAGCAGGAAGCCTCACTTAGCTGTGATTAACCCCATAGCCAACAAGGCTGATGGGGGGAGACAGACAATAAGCATGAGGTGGGAGGTCATGGAAAGGAAAAGGCAGGCTGTGTTGGAAGAGCAAAAAGACAAACCCATGAGAAATTATACTGAAATAAACAAAACTCCACATTGAAAGGACATTGAGGTTGTAAATGCAAGGATTCACAAGCTGTGATGTTCCACGAGTAATACAGAAGGAGCTGAAATCGCCCCTTCTCATCCCAAGCCAGTATGATGGCGTAGTCTATACAAATACAATCACAAAACAAATCTAGTCCATGCATTAATACAACTTTACACACAGGAATGCTTCTTATTATGTGTATCTACATTGCTCAGAACATCAGGGGCTGACTGCAAGTTAGACCCAGAGGTGTTATTTTAGTCACCAAACTCACGTTAAAAATCTGCCTTTGGAAGCGATATAAGCCTCATATTTATACCTTGTATAATATTTTGAGTGCTACATAGAGCAGTAAGAAGCAGCACTGTAAGTTCTAAGCAGACTAGGCAACTCTTCTCAAAAACAGGTCATAAAAGAGTGAAAGAGATATTTCATCCAGTTAACTGTTAGTAATAAAAGGCATAAAACCAATGTGGAGGCCACAGAAGACGGAAACAGACTGGAAACAATATGAGAGAACGAAAGAGAGAAGAAAAGCTGACCATATCTTGGGGCTGTTCCAAACCCAAGAGGGCAGATTGGTTTCCCCTAGAGATGCTGAGCTGAGGCATTGGGCAGAAGGCAGGCGGAAATGGGCAGGCAGTGAAGGATGAGGGCAGTGTATTAAAAAACAAATGGAAAACACAGGATAAAAAGTGAATATCTAATTATTTGTCATAGAAAGATTGTACAGAGGAAGGGAGATGGGAATTCATCAGCATTCATTTAGTTGACCCCATCTGAGCTAGGTATTTCTGTATCACTGGAGGAGCTGATTGTCCATCTGTAGGTGCATGGTGCCATTCCAGGTGCTCTAGGGTATCTGAGACATGAACAGGACAGCAGATGTGACACAGTCGCATGGGAAGTCTGCACATATATGCAGCAGCAGCTGGAAACCAAGCAGAACATTAGGCAGGGCAACCAACCCAGCTGCAGGCAGACACTGGTATTAATTTAGAGGGATACAATCCTTAGAGCTTAATCCTGGTCACATAGGAGCAAACTGTTTGCTGAAGGTGCATTCAGTCAAAGAGATGATAGTGAAAACGTAAGCCCCTGGTGTCAAATGTGGACACAGCAGAGATCCTTAACTTCATTGTCAGGGAAAGCAGCGAGCTGATTAAAGAGAAGACCTCTGGCTTGTGTCAGGGATTAAACAAGCATCCGGAGCCAGGGCTTGTTTAAGGTGGGATGAGCTTTCACAGTGCAACGCAGCAGCAAAGTGCCCGCGGTGTCATCTACTGTAAACACCAGGTTCCCTTGAAAGCAGCACTGCTGAAACACCAAGGAAGGAAACAGCATCCTGAAGTCACTGTGTCTTCACCTGAGTTAGACCTGCATTTATGGCAATTACGTGTTCCATCCCTCCGAGAGATCCGAGGGGATGGAGGAAAATTAAATAATAATGAGTTATTCAGCAAGGTTTGAACATTCATGCTGAACTTTCTCCTTATGCCCTCCCTCTTTCTGTCCTGGAAATCAGTTTTTAGCCTCAGCTCAAATAAGCAAAGAAATTTGCTGCAAGAAATGATTTTGCAATCCAAGACAACTTAATCCATACAAAGGTCTAGTACCTTGCTCGAAGGCTCCTCTTACCCTGGCAAAGAGAAAATCCTCACAGGAGCAGGAGCAGAATCCTAATATTTAATTACTGGCTGCAATACACATGCAATTATTTATAGCACACTTCCAGTGATTATTCATAGGTTTCATACTGGGGACAGAGGGGGAAGGTCACCAGGTTGCAAACAAGCCTGAAATCTAGACTTACTTGCTGAGGAGAGCCGGGGGAAGGTGATTATGATGGATAATGTGAGAGAGCAGCATAAAGGAAATTGATTATGAAAGTTTACCGGGAACATGTGGACTATTAGAAACTCTATTGCACATCACTGAATTTCAGACACTTAAATCGACAGGACCTTTAAAGAAAAATCACATTTTCTATCATCTAATCAATGGAGGTAACATTGTGCTTGGTCTCTTCCCTGCTCCCTGTTGACTTTGGTTTCCCAACCAAATGTTTAATCTGATATTAAGTGTCATGGAGTTTGAATAGACCAGAGGCAGCTGAAAAAGCCAGAAGCAATAAAGTTGAGCTTTACTCCTAACTGTCTGTATGAAGTCCAGCTAATCACAGCTCTCCTTGAATGGCATTTGTTATTTCAAGAACCCTTTCCCCCCCAACATGGTGCATTAAGGCTGCTCTCAGTCAACACAGAAGTGTGCCAGCAGCTGACTGTGAGGACCCCTTTCCTCCATCACATGATGAAAAGTAATTCAGAGCTTCTCGGAACCTGGCCAGGGACAATACTACCAGTCAAGTCCAGTTGCTCTGCTGCTTTTCACCTTATAGAGTCATACTTCTGTTCACAATTGCTGTTGCAGTCAGAGGCCAGGGTTCCTGGCTTTGTGCAGGGATAAACAATAAAGCAAAGGGCTGCAGTGGCTGCTTTTCATCTTCAAAGTGTTTTTTCAGCTGTGTGATGAATTATAGGTTCTCAGTGCCTAAAGAATCAAACTCCTGCATTATTCCCCCACTGTGCCCTGCTCAGTAGCAGAGAGGACCCAATGCAGAAGAAGGTTGGGAATCATCAAATGAGATAGAGACCTCAGTGCCCTTGGGAAAAGACGACTTCTACACCCATTTAAAACTACAGAAACCACAAGGGAGAAATGACAGGAGGGGATGGACATGAGCCTGTCTTCAGACCAGACCAGCTGAAGAAGGTTGGTACAATCTCAGAGGAGGAAAGGCAGATGATGGGAATGTCCAGGATGTTGGTGTAAGTGCAAGCTCCCTTGCTTGTGTGGGCTCGTAGTGAGTTGTTAGCAGCTGTTGTGGAGTGAATGAGGTCAAGCAGAGGCAGCAAATTAGGGTACGTATTGGGACTGTAGGAATGAAGGGTTTGTGTTGGGTGAGCAGATGGTGGATGTGGTTGTTGATCAGAACAGAGCTAATAGGCATAAGTCAAAAAGTGGGTCAGTGTAAGGTTATTTGGTGCAAAACCCACCCATGGGTGGAAGAGGGGAAAGGCCTGAAGCGTTTGGCTGTTTCTCTATCATGACCTGCATTACAGCTGGGATGTGTGAGCACCACCATTCTGCTGTGATCAGCAAGTAGTTAACTAAATCCCTCAGTGCTGCCTGTGTGATCGAGGCAGGGGCCCTTCAGAAAGCCAAAGGACTAGATGATTCACAAGTTCAGAGGCCAGCAGGTCAAAGCTGACCTCCTCCTTTACACATGCTAAAGGATTGCATGTACTTACAGTGGGAATGGCCCTTATAATTTGTCTTTGGCTCAAGTGTACTTTCCAGAGAGGAGTCCCCATTGATTACAAGACCTCAAGAGTGAAAGAAATCTGTTATCATGCTGAGTAGTTTGCTCCAGCAGTTAATAACCCTTCTTGCCAAATGTGCTTCTTTTGGCTCTTTGGGTTGTATCTGACCCAACTTCTTTCCTCACCTCTTGTTACTGGTTTCCCTTTGAGGTTTAATATTTCTCCTCCTACTGAAAGCAGTTATAACAGAATCACTGCACCACTCCTTTCCCTTCCTGGACAACTTCATTACTTAAAATCTCTGACCATGGAAGGTCTTTGCAGAATCACGTATTATTCCTGCAGTTCTTTCCTCCACTGATCCAATGGCTCCAAATCTGACCTCCCAGATAATGGGAAGGGGCCCATCACCAATGTTTTGGCATCCACCCCAGCTGTGCTCCAGCATGGAGCTTTCATTTCTGTGTCCATGAAGGGTTTGAATCCTGCAGACCACATCTTCTCAGCAAATCATCAGGATTGCCTGTTCACCATGACCCCTACCTCCTCTCCCTGCCAAAATATCATCATTCTATGATAAGGGATTGAGTTTTCCTTCCCAACCTGGTTAACCTGGACACTGCATTCAGATGAAGAAAAAGCTCATTGCAATCTGCCCCGCTTATGTACCCATGACAAGGATTTGTGTCCTCAGTTACTCAATACCTCCACACTGCACATTGCTATCTTGTCCAAGAACAGCATCAATACTTTAAATCATGCAATTAAAGACCATATCAGAATGGATGTGCACCAGGGGAAAGGAATTAAATTGCACGGACAGCCTTGGATCTGTCTTTTGGCTGCCTGGCCTTTCTACCTTCATACTTAACCCAATTCCAGTTTTCTTGCAGCTTTTGTGGGGTACTTGTCAAAGACACACATAATGGGAACAGATTTGAGGTGTGTTGAGCTCATCTCGGTTCATCAAGTATTCCCTCAAGCCTCCTGTATCTCCTCCGAGTCTGGGCTGATGGTTGGGCCCATGTACAAACATAGTGATACTGGTTGCAAACTTGGCTGTCTACTGGCTCTAAGTCATGAACCAGGCTCCATTCCTCCCCATCCACCCCTCCCTCTTTAGGTTGCTTTTGTGAGCTGGGAATTTTGCACTGCACTTGTTCTGCATATTCCCGGCTCACTGCAATGCCATTCTCTACAGAGAAGTCCCCAGTTTCATGAAATTAGAAGCTGGCACAACTGAGACACAGCTGACAAAGATGAGCGTACTGAAGCTATGCTGATTTACACCAGCCTGGGAGAAAGCCACAATAGTTTCCCTCTCCTTTGACTGAGTAGCCACAGTGACAAGAACTGAATAGATGGCAAAATGAAGGAGGTCATGAATCTAGAACAGGCAGCTGAAATTTCCCCAGCAGACTCACAATGTGGAACATCCACAAAAAGGAATGTGAATTATGAATTAATGTATGGACAAGGTTTTAATCACAGTTACACAACACTGAAGCCACAGAAATTCTATGGAGCTCAGTCTGGTGACACTGGGTTTTTGCTGATATCACAGGTGCCTCTAGTGGACAACCAAAAGGCCTTGGTCTTATTTTTGGTGGTGTCGGTTCTGCAGCAAAGTCAGTGGTGTATAAAAGTGTGAGATTAAAGGTAAGTTTCATGAGCTGGACAATTTGCAGATGTGATTGGTTATCTCTGCTTCTTCTTCTGGGCATACAAATGTTTATACTGGAGTGGTTTTCATAGAATCATGGAATAGTTTGGGTTGGAAAAGACCTTAAAGCTCATCAAGTTCTAACCTCCTGCCACCGGCAGGAACACCCTCCACTAGAACAGGTTGCTCCAAGCCCTGTCCAAGCCAGCCTTGAGCAATTCTAGATGTGCGCACACATCAGGAGTGAATTTGTACCATGGTTGCTCACACCCATGACTAGTCCCAGCAGCCACCACTAAAGGTAGCCCCAATGAAGACAGATCCATACACTTCTACACTGCTAACTAACTCATACTTCATTGAGAGAGGAGAAGAAGAGTCACAGAAATAAGCAGTCATGGCTTTCATGCTCCCTGAGTCTTTCCAGGCTGCGCATCCAGGTTTCCTTCCTATGGATACCAAAGAATAGGTCAAAGTAGAGCCTGATGTGTGCTGAACCCTTGGGCTGGGGCAAAGGCACACCAATGTGGACAGGAATGAGACATTTCTCCTCATCTTGTAATCCAAGAGACATGCTCATAAAATTGTAAACCACTTCTGGAAATGAGGTTCCCACATCACGTAAGTGCTTTTGAATACAGAACTCATTATGTGAAAATCACAGCAGCGCTCAGGTCCAGAGGACTGATAGATCAAGTGGGAAATCAATGCCACTTTTAGTAAATTAAAGAAAATATTATATTGACATTGTACGTGCATGGCTGGGGAAAGGCGCTGTTTCCTGTCTGCCCACAGAGATGGTAAAAGTCCCCATGTTAGAAGGAGAAATCTTGGGTTTTGTGCCATAGAGCAAGTGGTGAGTTTGGGGATTAATCCCAAGTTTAGCTTTGGAGTCACTCTGTAAAGCAGAACTGGATAGAAACCTTGTTTAAACGAAAAGGATGGATTTCCCTGAAAATATCCAACTAAACCTTCCCTCCCCCAAACTGAAGAAATCTTTTCACTACATTTTACTTTGGGCATTGCCTAAAGTTGTCCCAAATAGCAATGTTCAAAATAAAATCTATTATCATTAAAACAAGCTAATCCACATATTGACAGTAGCTCTGACCACTGAATTCATTCCTAAGCATAGATTGGGATAGTCTAGGTTCAAAAAAGAGACATCTTTCAATAGAGAATGGAGGTACTCTGGAGATAATAGGACTCTTTCTGATGGGTATTTATGGAAAACTGGAGACAGTGGGACATGAAAAAGAGCCAGGTTCAGCATTCCTGGGGACCAAGGACTGCCCATCACTTTAAAGTTGTCTTCTTTTGTCAGCCCAGCCTCACTGCACAAACTCAAACACAAGAGCAGCAGAGGGATTTTGGCAGTGGGAGCCCCTGAGCTCAGGAGAGGCAGAAACAGCAGTGGGACATGCATGACCATCAGTCTTCACATCAGCCTTTCTGTTACATGTGGGAAACTCAGTGGCTGTTGCTGCTTGCTTGCCGTAAAGTTTTTTGTCTGGCTGATGTAAACGTATTCCTTTTCCAACTTTGGAGCAATCTCTCCAAGCACTGTTTTGCAAACTGCTGTGGGATCAAATATTTCTCTTTACCCACCCAAAGCAGAGAGACAAAGAGAAGACGATAGATATTTTTTGCCTTCAAATCAAAGAAACTGATGTCCCCAAAGTGAGACAAATGTGGCCTCTGAACTGCTACCATAGTGAGTCCCGCAATCTGGCTCAGTTCTGCTCTCAATTCTGCAGCTGGAGTTCATTGCCCAGCATGCAGTACAGATGCATGATCCAAATCACCTACTTTTCAGCCAAAAGCATCTTCTCTTTTGCCAGGACTTCAGGGGCTGCCTGGATCGTTTTTCTTGCCTCTGGTTTTGTCAATATTTCCCACAGAGGGGAAACAAACTCCAAAGGTTTTGCAACCTGCTCTGCTCTGTTAGAGTAACCATTGTTCAGTGGGGTTTGTTTTAAGGCTGAGGCTGCCCATGGCTTGTGGCGGGCTGCCCCACAGCAAGCTCTTGCCTTGGTTTTGAAGTGAGTCATAAGCTGCCCAGGTGGTCTTTGGATGAAGCTTACAAAGGGCTCTTTTATCAGTCCGACCACACAGGGTCATGGTTGAAATGTTCTTTTTTGTGCATGACAATGTTGATGATCAGAGGCTGGAGCATCTCTCATATTGAACAGGCTGAGAAAGTTGGGGCTGTTCAGCCTGGAGAAGAGAAGCTGTGCGGAGACCTCAGAGCAGCTTCCAGTGCCTGAAGGAGGCTACAAGGATGCTGGAGAGGGACTCTTCATCAGGATCTGTAGCAACAGGACAAGGGGTGGTGGGTTCAAACTTCAATAAAGAAGATTAAAGTTGTATATAAGGCAGAAATTCTTCCCTGTGAGGGTGCTGAGCACTGGCACAGGGTGCCCAGAGAAGCTGTGGCTGCCCCATCCCTGGCAGTGGTCAAGGCCAGGTTGAACACAAGGGCTTGGAGCAACTGCTCTATGGAAGGTGTCCCTGCCCGTGGCAGGGATTGGAACTGGATAAGCTTTAAG